>JAODAL010039502.1:0-37938 GCA_025379985.1 Phyllomedusa bahiana | reverse complement strand
CTGGCATTTTTTTAATCGGGGGTCAGACATTTTTTGGGGTCTTAGGTCCAGGACAGTATACAATGTCCGTTCAACTACAATGGTGGTTAAAAAATCCTTTTTCCCGGGCCCTTTTTTAAATCGGGGGGTCATGCAGGTTTGGGGCTCATGCTTTGGGCCCAGGACAGGATAGTCTAGTCCAGTTCAAACAAAAATTGGTGGTTCAAAGCTCCTTTTTTGGCCTTTTTAATCTGGGGGTTTCATGCAGGTTTGAGGGCATGCGCGGCACAGGAATGTATAGCCCCAATGCCCAGTTCAATTTTAAAAGGGGGTTTGAAAACTCCTTTTTCCGCATTTTTTAAAATTTGGGGGTCATGCGGGTTTTAAGGGTATGCTGTGGTACGGACATGTAATCAATGCCCGTTCAACTAAAATGGGGTTCAAAGACTTTTTTTCCGGCACTTTTTAATTGGGGGAATACGGGTTCGGGTAGCTGTGGCCCAGACAGGATAATAAATGTCCATTAAAGAAAAATGATGGTTAGAAAATCTGCCTTCGGGCCTTTTTAATCTGTGGGTATGCAGGTTTAAGGGTCATGCTGTGGTCAAGCAGGGATAGTAAATGGTCGTGACTTTTTTTCTGTGGCTTTTATAACCTAAGTTTGTTGCCTAAGATGTAGGATGTATCCAGTTTACTGTTGTGGATGTTAATTCCAGTTTTCCAGCCCTGTTTGGGTGTAAGAATGAAGGTGTTGTTCCTCCCCCATAGATTTTAATGGTCATCGGCGTAATCATTATCGACTATCAAAATTTCGTCATGATAATTGACGATATCGACTATGACCGAGGGAGATAGTGAGTAATCGCTCATCACTAACACCTACTTGATTTTGGGGTCTCATTTTCCTTAGGATTTTCTTTAGGTACAATAACAGGTTTGTGGACCGCCTAAGGTGCTTTAACTTTATAAACATTCTTAAAAGATTTCATTTGGAAACTCCCCCCTAAGGAAATATCCGGGGGTAGTGGCTTTTGACCCCAATTGTGTTTCCCATTTTTTTTGCCTCGGGCCATGGAAAAAAACAAAAATCTTTTTCCCTAATTATATACAGATTTAGCACATTTTTTAAACTATTTTCACAAGAATGTTGGTGAAAAAGCACCTCAAAATCAATTACCCAATTTCCTCCACGTTTGGCTATAACCTATATGTGGGTGTAAACTGCTGTCTGGGTGCATGGCAGAGCATACAAGGGAGGGATCACCATTTTACTTTTGGAACATAGATTTTGGTGAGTGTCATGTTGCATTTGCAAAGCCCCCAAAATCCCAAAAAGAATGAACCCTTTCCAAGTCTCCAATTTTGATTCAACACCCTCAGGGAAAAATCTAGGGTTTTACTGTCTTTTTGGGGTTGATGGTTTTCCCACGTTTTTTTTTTCAGCATTGAGCCATGAAAATGAAAAAGAAACTGCAATTCTGCCATTGTTTTTTAGGTTTCATTCTTACAGCATTTGCTATGTGGTATAAATGGCACTTTATTATATGGGTCAGTACAATTACAACAATATAATTTTTAAACTTTTCTTTTATGTTTTACTAGTTTTACAACATAGAAGTGCGTTTGTAAAAAATTGTGTTTTTATGTCATCATAGTCTGACAGTCATAACTTTTATATTTTTCTGTTTATTGAGCTGATTAAGGGCTTGTGTTTTGCAGGATGAGCTTATGCCTTCATTGGCACCATTTTCAGATTCATATAAAACTTAATGGGAGACAACAATGGGAGAGGAAAGAGAAAACCACTGTTGAAAGCAAATTATAAGAAAGTGAGTTTGGAATCTGCCAAAATGCCTACTAAAAAGACAAAAACTTCTGGGAGAAAGTTATTTGGAAAGGTGAGACAGAACTAGAAATTTTTGGCAATCACATCAGCCCTATGTTCACAAATGTAAAAATAAAGCACACAAAGAAAGGAACATTCTACCTATTGAAACTTGGGAAAAAGCTGGTTTTGTTTTGGTCTTTGTTGCAGTTGTCAGGTGTCTTGAATTGGGGGGTACAATGAAATCTAAGCTTTCAAGGGGTTTGGAGCAAATTGCGCCAGTGCCAGAAAACTTGACTCAGTCAAGGTCATGGGGGGCCTTCAAAGGATAATGACCTGAAACACACAGCTATAAACATGCAACAAAGATTAAGGGCAAAGCATTGGGTTATTCTGAAGTGGCTTCTGTGAGTCCTGATCTAAAGCCTATTGAACAAAAACATGCCAAAACATGCAATCTGGAAAAAGGGACCTTCACCACCCTGAGAAGGGGCTTGAGCAGTTTGTCTTTGAGGAGGGGGGCCAAAATATCTTTTGGAAAAGTTATAGAAGTGTCATTGACAGTTATAGAAATCTTTTGGTTGCTTCAAATGGATGTGCAAAAAGATATTACATTAAAAGTACCATCATTTTTGTCCAGACCAGTTTCATTAGTTTTTTTTTTTTTTTAAATTTAAAAAAACAAAAGGTGATTTTCATTAGTTGATTTTGTAAATTTAAAATTTATTATTACTTTTATCAGTTTCAAGCTATTTCAGTGACCATTGTGGGTTTTTCTTTCTTTAATCCCTTCAGGGCGCAGCCAGTTTTAAACCAAGAGACAGAGTCCCATTTTTCAAATCTGACACATGTCAATTTATGTTGGAATAACTTTTTAATACTTTTGCCCATTCATGTGATTCAGAGTTTGTTTTCTTGTGAAACATTGTGCTTTAGGATAGGAAGAATTTTTTTTTGTTACAAAACCTTTTTTTTGTGAAAAAAAATTAAAAATTAAAATTTTTTAGAAATTAGCAATTTTAGAGTTCAAAAAGTCTCATCTAAAACAATAGTTATACTAAACAAAATTGTTAAAATAGAAATTTTCATATGTTACTGTATGTTTGGATATTTTTAAATGTATTTTTTTTTAAATTGGGGTTAGAAAAATTTTAACAATTTTAAATTTTCAAGAAAAAATTTGCAAAAACGATTTTTTTGAAACCAGTCCAGTTCTGATGTGGTTTTTTAGGCCCTTGTAGGGTTATTTTCCCCCCAAAAATTTAAATTTCCATCTAAAAAAATTTGCCCCCCTTAAAAGCTATTCAAAACAGCATTTGGGGAAGTTTTTTAAACCATTAGGGTTTCACGGGAAATTTAAAAAGAAAACAAAAGGTAAAAGGGTTGTTTTTTTGGGAAAAAATTTGAAATTAAATTATTTAGGGGTTTTGAGGTGGGATGTTCCCGGGGAAAAAACACAAATAAACTTTTGTTTTCCCCTAATTCTGCGGTTTTTTATTTCCCCCCATATGGGGCCCCATTGCGTTTATTTGACTCACTAAAACCCTCAAAACAGGAGGCGAAAACCAAAACACAATTTTGGGGTCAAATTTTTCTTTACAATTTGCTTTAGGAAAATTTAAAGGTTTGGGGACATTTTAAAGTGCTAAAAATCAAAAAATTCCCCCAAAAAAAAACCTTTTAAAAGGAATTATTCAGGAGAGCATATTCACCCCATAGGTGTTTTATACATTTATCCCATAGCATTTAAGCCCCTTATTGCTATTGATAAAGTTGCTAAAACCTTGCAATATCGATGTTTTATAAGCCTGTGTTAATATAGAATATGCATAGGTCAGAACTAGAGATGGGCGAATTTCTCAAAAAAATTCGGTTGGGTTTCATTTCGCCGAATTTCCCGAAAAAAAAAAATTCCCTTTTTCCGAATTACTTCGGGGGGTTTCACATTAAAAACCAGCTAATTTCCAGGGGGCTCGGGCCCGGGCAGGGGCTGTAGAAATTGTCCCATTTTTAAATATGCAGCGGGAGCTTGGTTTGCCCCCGCTCTTAGAATTGTTCCCACAAAAAAATTCCCCGGGCACTTGAGACCCAAAATGCCCAAAAAAATAAAAGGGGGAATGTACCCCCTGAAAAAGTAAATGCCAGAAAAAGCGGGGAAAAAAACCCAAGCTGTGATCTCAGGGGGGAAAACATTGTGACAGGTGTGGAGGTGACGGCGGCAAGCAGCAGCAGCAGGGAGGTAAGGGGAGTGGGCCAAATGACTTTCCCGGGTTGGAAAAAACGGGGAAAAGGGCCACAGGTGGCAAAAGGGGACACGTGTGGAGTCCGGGCCCAGCAGCAGCATGGGGGTCAGACTTTTTGGCCCAAAAAATGACACAATTGGGGGGCCGGCAGCAGCACCCATGAGGTCGGGGCAGTGGCACAGTGAAATTCTGGAGGGGGGCAAAAAAGGGAGAAAGGGCCCAGAGTGGCAAAAATGACAAAAGTGTGGAAGTCCCCGGCAGCGCACTATGAGATGGGACAATGGCAAAATTTGACATTCGGGAAAGGTGGCAAAACATTTGTAGGCCAAAAGAGTGGCACAATGACGAGAGTGGAGGTGACGGCACCCGGCACCAGAGGTAAAGGAGGGGCACAAATGACATTCTGGGGGTTGGAAAAAACATTTATTTAGGCCCCCAAGAGTGGCACAATACACGGTTTTTGGGGGTTCACCCTGCCTCGTTTTTCCTAATCTCCATTAGCCCCCCGGGTGCTCCTGCCCCTCCTTTTCCTTGTCCCCCTGGGTAGAAAACCCATTCTTTTCACAGACAATGCTTCGGGCTCAATGTCCCCTCCCCCCTCCATTTAAAGCCCCCAAGGACTCATGGGGCCCGCGAGTGTGAGCCCCCCCCCGTCTCCGCCCCAGGGCCCCAGACAGATTTTTCAGCATTTGTTCCAGGACAAAAGGGCAGTTGAATGACGTTTTTCATCCCTTGGGTCTGGGATTTGGGAAAAAATAACTTTGGCCCTCCTTAAATGGCCTCAAACAAACGGCAGGGGGTCACCCCATGGCTCCCACTGGCTGAAATAAAAGGGTTACACGGGGGGTTTTACTCCTGCCCGCCTGGATCATCAAAAAAATCGTTAAGGGCCCTTTCTTGTTCAAAAAAAATCGGTCCAAATGTGAAAGGCTGGAATTCTAACGGGTGGAAAACATCGCATATCAGGTGTGTTGGGGGAGGCCTTTCTCCCGTTTAAAACCGAAAAGGGTTTTCCCGGGTTTGTGGGAAAAGGGAGGGAAGTTAAATGAACGGGTTTCCGGGCCCCTTTTCAAAATTTTTCTGGATGGTGGATGATTTCCCGGGAAACCCTTTTTTCCAAACCCCATATTGAAAAAAACATGCGCCATGCAGGGGCCCCATGGCCCATCCCCCCTCGTTGCAGCCGGAAAACCAGGGTTATCCCTTTTGCCGTCCCCCGGGTTTCCGTTTTGGGCACTTTGGCCCCGGAGAAAGCCAGACTTCGTTTTTTGTAAAGTTTGCGGATTTCCCTCCTTTTGGGTGATTCGTTCTCCGAGGCAAGCCAGGTGTGGGAACGCGTGACACCGCTGTGCCCTAACATGTGGTATAAAGGGGAAATTTATTTGTGGAGGCTGAGATGGGGGGTGGTGATGGGGATGGGGAGGAGGGGGAAACATTGGCGCAGGACCCGCAGTTTGACAACTTTGGAGGGGGAAAGCGGCTTTCCCCTTTGTCCAAGTTTTTGGTGTCCCCTGGGAAGGAAGCAAATTCACCCATTGGGGGGGTAAAATACATGTACGGGGCCATGACCGTATTTTTCAGCTCCAGACGTCCCCCCGTTTGCCGGCCCCTTTGGGAAAAAAAAACCGAAAAGGGCTCAAGGCGGGCCCCCACTTTCTTTTCTCCTTATTTATGAAGTGCTGGTACTGCCTTTTTTTGGGGGAAAAAAATTACGGCTTGGAACTTCCATCTCGGCTCGGCACAAGCCATTTGTTTCTTTAATGATGCAAGTCCCCCATTTGGAAAGGGAGGGACTGCAGTACCCAAAAAAATTGGACAGGAGGGACGGTCAGCGCTGAAAATTTTGGAGGGGTTTGGGCGCATTTCTGTCTCTTTGCCCAAACGCTCGCTGAAAAACTGCTGGCGCCCATGAGTATCGAGGAGCAGGGGCATCTGGACCGGGGGAAAAGTTTGGCCCAAAAAGAAAAAGCTCCCTTTGCAGAGGTGGGGGAGCCTTGACTGGCTGCAATGGCATGGTGCCATTTGGGGGGTGTGTGTTTTGTGCGGCGGCCCGGGTGGACCCCCACCACCCCGAGCCCCGTTTCTCCCGGCCCCCAGATGGGGGACGCTGCATGTGTTGACCCAAGGGGGGGGGGCCGTGGTGCCAAAGTTAGCTCCCTGGCCAAAGCTTCAATTTTTTGCCCAAAAAATTTTACATATACCCATATTCGGCTCCCACCGGTGTAAACCCGGTATTGATTTTTCGGCCCTTTCTCTGAGCGCTGCCCCGGGTGAGCCCCCTGTGCATTCTTTTCTTGGACCCGCGGGAAACGGGTTTTCTACCCCCTGGCCCCTTGGCTTTCCCACCTCACCCCTGCTGCTACCCCGCTGGGCTCACGGCCACAAACCCCCAAAATTGCTGGCTGCGCCGCTGCCGACCCCGCAAGCTGGGCTTTCCCCTTTTCCTGACGATGTGAAGCCCTTTTCCTTTTACCCGGGTCCCAAGTGCGGTCGGCTACATCATATTTTATTTTGTGTTTCATCGTTACTTGGGTGTGGCCCCATCACGGTCTTGGTATGAAAAGGGTGACCCCCCCCAACATGACTCCCATGCCACTCTTCCCCCTTATTTCCTTGCCCCCTTTGCAAGAAGCAGGGGTATTGGGCCCCCTTTTTGACTGCCAAGTAGCTGCTGACTACCCCCCTCAAAATTTTTCATCCCTTTTATAGTGGGCTGAGCCCAGACCATATAGAGATCTTGGTGAGGGAACCCGGGTGGAAAGAGGGGGTTGAGGCAGGTGAGGGGCTGACCCGCCCCCCGGGGCCATGCCCAAAATAAGGGTTGTGTTGACCCATTCCCCCCCGACTTGGCTTTTGGGGTTTTCAGATTTTCATCTGGGGGGAAGGGGGAGGGCCTTGTCAACCAATTTAAGAACCCCTTTGGGGTTAAAAGTCATCAACGGGGCCCCTGATGACGCGGGGAGTTGTGGCCCCACCGGTGACCCCCCGCTACGGGCGTTTCCCCCTTTTCTGTGCTGCGATCTGGGCCCGCTCCCGGAATTTTTTGTGCCACCTTTCCACTCGCAGGTGAAGACCTGCCCCCCTCTCTGTCTTAATACTGTTTGTTTAAAATGTACAGAACTGTTTGATGAGGAATAAACTGGGATAAGATAAATACCCAAAACCCTTGGGATTTGCTCCTAATTAAACCCCCTAAGAAGCTTGGGAAAACCCCTTTGGGTATAAAATTTCGCTCCACAAATGGGGAAAGGAAAAAATTTAATTGTATGTGCCCCCCCTTTAAAAAAATCTGTGTAAATTTTTCTGAATATAAAAACACAAACGGCTTAATTAACCTTGGATATTTAATTTTGCTACAGAATTTCTTCGGGGACGGTGAAAAAAAAGTTTCTTTTACTGAGTAAAAACATCAGAAAAAATTTCTTTTGTTAACCCCTTTGGGTGTAAATTTTCGCAAAAGAATTGAGCAACCAAAAAAAATACCAGCTTTGTAGCGTTTTACAATGGCGTGTATTTTACGCTTCACAAAAAAGAGAAAAATTTTTAAAATAAAAATTCGCTTGTGAATTTTGCAAACCAGGAAAAAGTCTTTTTTGCCGATTTGGGAAAAACGGTTTCTTTTAGTCACCAAAAACAGCAGAAAAATGCCCTTTAAATTTAACCCCGGATGTAAATTGCGCGAAAGAAATTTAGCAGCCAAAAAATACCAGCTTTGTAGGTGTTTCAATGGCTTTTATTTTTCGGTTCACAGCAAAAGAAAAACTTGTAATTAACCTTTGGGTTTTTGAATTATTTACAGGAAAATGTCTTTTTTTTGCGGTGGAAAAAAGGAAAGTTTCTTTTAGTGGGCCTAAAAGCAGAAAAACGCTTAATTTAAACCTTGGGTGTTTAAAATTTCGGGAAAAAAAATTTAGCAGCCAAAAACTACCCGCTTTGTAGCATGTTAAAAAATGGCGTGTATTTTACGGGACACAGCAAGACCCAAAAAATTGTAATTAACCTTTTGGTTGTGAATTTTGCTACGGGAAAAATTTTCTTTTTTGGCGTTTTAAAATGCGGTTTATTTTAATACCACAAAAGCGAAATCGCTTAATTAACCCTGGAATGTAAAATTTCGGGAAAAGAATTGAGCAGCCAAAAAACTACTTGCTTTGTTGGTGGGTTTCAATGGGGTATATTTTACGCTACAAACAAGGAAAAAAATTTTAATTAAAAATTCGCTTGTGAATTTTTGGGTACAGGAAAAATTTATTTTTTTCCCGGGGAAAAAGGGCGAAATTTTTTTTTTTTCCACCTTTTAAATTTAACCCCGGATTAAATTGCGCAAAAGGGAATTTAGCAAACCAAAAAAAAGAAATGGTATTGTATTGTAAAAAATTTTTTTCTTTAAATGAATACAACAGGAACAGGCTTAGATCACCCTTGGATATTCAATGTGCTGTGAGCAGATAGCATTAAAATGTATATGCAGCTGCACTGGATGCACACTGGACTTCAGATCCAATAACCCACAAAATCAGAAATAGAACGTTAAGAGAAGCAGTCTCTGAGACAAGCTGAGACACCCCCCAAAAATCGCTTATATAGTGCGGTGACGTCACAGAAACCCGCCGGTCTATGATTGGCTTAATCTCTGCACATGTCATACAGGCTATGCCCTTCTTCCTCCAGAGTTCTTTGCCCCATGTAACGCCATGTGCTCGCAGCCATTTTATCAATCAAAAGCACACTTCATTCACGCAAAGTACCCCAAAGTTCGACTTCGTTCCGAACCGAAGTTTTCCTGAAATTCTAAACGAATTCCACTTCGTTAGAATCAATTCGCCCATCTCTAGTCAGAACTTACTTATCAAAAAGTAAAAAGAATAAAAGTAAAGAAAGATTTTAGCTTTATCTGCAGATTTAAGTTTGGTCCACACTTTGGCCCTGAAAGGATCTTGCTTTGCCCTTTAGGGCACTTTGACAGTTAATGGTTAACCAATGGCTCTGGAGCTAAAAAAAAATTGTGTCCAAATACAGACCCCTAAAATGAAATCACCAAAGTTTCTGTTTCCACAATAAATGTCTGGATTCAGTGATGTCCCAAACATGATCCAGGTCAAAGGTGCATCTATACACTTTCAGAATTATATAGTATTATCTCCTTTCTTGTTTTTATTGTAGAACTTATAATACCAAGTATCTTGTCCTGTTTCTTGTAGCCAAAAACTCAGTGTTTTTCCTCAGCAGGTACACAATTTTATTTCTGTTGTTTTACATTTTCTTTCATTTTAAAGGTGTGCTATCACCTATATCTATTCTTCAGCTTGTGTGCCTAAAGCCTTTCAGGATTCCTCTTGAATACAATTTTTGTAGTGTCCCAGGGGAGATATTCTGTGCTTAATGGCAGATAAAAATATGATTACCTCTGTCTCCTTTTTCTGTATTACTGCATGATAATATATTACAAACTATTTTATATTATGTACAGTGTTTTTTCACAAAGCCAGGAGCAATGTGTTAAAAAATCAAATATAAGAGCAAATCATCACCTAAAAAGCACACATCTATGGCATTTTTCCTAATATTTCTCACGAAATGCAACAACCTTTGGGGTTCTCTTTGAATAATCTAGCTGTATCTGCTGCCATTCTTATTTTCCTGCTATAATGTATGTAGTTATAGACAGAAAAGTTAAAATATTATCAGCTTATTATTTTGCAGAGGGAGTAATGTAAATAGAGAAACTTAAAAATAATTATATTAAGAAAAACAACCACCCAATAAAACATCAAATCCATACAATATTCACATATTTCTCATTAATATGTGAAAAGAAAAAAATTGATGGTAGTGTAAATACAATCATTAAAGTCTAGGTAATCCTATACTGAAGTTTAATAATATTCAAAAAAACTTCCTAATATATCAGGTAGACTATATAATTAAGGATTATATAGTGTACCCAGATAGATTGGGTAGATTGTATTTATTGGATTAACCACTCTGGTAGTTGCTAAATATAGGGTAAGCAAGGAGTGTTAAAGGGGTAGACTTAAAAGGTCACCCTTTTTGGGGCGGTTACCCCACTAAGGGAAAGGGTAGGGTTCCATAGAATACAGGAAAAGAGAGACCCTATCCTAGCATTATGTGAGCACTTTCACTGGATTGAATTGCATTAAGGAAAAGAGTGGACGTTTGGATTTATCTAATATCATACAGATTCGTATCAATGTGCAATGAATTTAACCAGGAGAGTGACCCATGGGAGGTGGTGTTAATCAATAATAATTGTATGTTATGTCCATATGACAGATACCTACTATTTGATTATTTTGGATATGTGTGAGATTTTAGAGGTTAATAATTAAAAGTTTATGTTTTAAAAAGGGTAGGATTTATTTTTTCTGAGCTTAATACTGAAGTATATTAGCAAATATAAAGACTGTTATATTTCTTTGGGCTCAGAGGAAATAAGGAAGCTTACTTTTCAAGTATATAGAACATGTACTGTCACAGTTTACTCCACGGTACCTGCCAGGGACCGTCGGCTTGTCTGTGCCTGCCATGTCTTCGCTGTGGCTCCCTGTTTGGGGGTTACAGCGGCTTGTGTACCCGCTGCTGTATACTTGTCCATCCTGGTTCCTGTCCCTGCTGCTACGAGCGTTTGTGCCTGCTGGGACTTAGTACTTGCCAACCCTCGCTCCTGCTTCCTGGGGCCCTGTGCGTTCACTGCGCCTCCTATGGCGTGTGTGTGGCAGCTTTCTTCTATTTAAAAGGACAGTGTCCCAATTGCCTGCCTCTTGACCTGTGACTCCTGGCTATAAGAGGAACTTCCTGCCTTTGCTCCAGGGTCAGTACATTGTTGTTGTGTGATTGTCCATCAGAGCTCCTGACCTGCTCCTGGGTCCTGCTACTCAGGTTCAGTTCCTGCTATCCATCACAGCTCCTGACCACCTGACTGTCGCTTCTGTTGTATTCCTTGCACCTGTCCAGATACCTGCTGTCTCTGTTGCTGTATTTGTCTGCTACCCACCTGGTACCTGTAGTCCTTCTATTACTTTTTACCTGCTAACATAGTTCCCAGTGTCCGGTGTTGCTGTTCTGTCACTGTGAGTAGCCACATCAGAGGTAGTGGCCTGGGGGTTACCCGCAGCTAAGTCCGTCCGGCCTTGTGTCAGGCTCCGGTGAAGACCGGGGACCCATTAGACTCTGCTTCCAGGCGTGGGTCTCCACCTATACTATCTTGCCCGCGGTGATCACAGTGGATCCACACCTGCTAACCAACGATCGATGTATCAGTGCCTACTGTCATCGCACAGTGTCTACTGTCATCATTTCATGTACATTTAAACTTTTTATGGTAATAGTAATAACATCGCACAAACATCACTTCTTGTCAATAAGGTCTGTTCTTAGTATCAAATATTTGCCATATAATTTTCATACAAAATGAGCCAACCAATGGTTGGTATAGAAGTTTGACAAGTCTGAAGATGCACCATATTTCTCATACCGCATGAGTCACTGTGATAAATTTGCCACCTAACTAGACTACAAAGTCTAAGTTTACATTGTCTAGGTCTAGACAGGATTAGTAAATTTGTGTCAGTGTCTCTATACTCAGGTTAAACACGGAGTTGTCTTTTTATGGTCTTTTGGGGTCCATTGCTGTGTCTGTGTTTGGGCTAATCTTAAGCTCCTTTTGTATTATTCTGTTCTAGTCTTACTTATATCTGGATGGTGTATTTTTCTGCCAATGTGATTAGCGCAAGGAAAATGTATTGACTTGGATAACATTGTGTTTGCTCCAAATCTCACATACAATAAGAGATCAGCACACAGATTATTGCTGTGTACTGGTCTCCATGGCAACTGTTAATCACTGTACCAGGCAACGCCCACAATGCATTGCCAGGCAAGGTGACGTCACAGACAGCCCGGGAAGTGACTTTCACTTCCTGGGGCTGTCTGGAAGGAGTGCAGGCAGGAGGAGCTCCCTCCTCCTGCATGCGATTTAGCTCTGACGATCTTAATAGATCGTCGGAGCTAAGGGGTTAAACACCCACGGCCAGTGCTCACTCCGGCCGTGGGTGATGGGGCATGAGGCCAGAAGTAATTTACCGCTGGTCCCATGTCACAATTGTGTGGGGCTGGCTTGTAAGCCCGCACGATTGCCAGGACATACTCAATTTGCGGGAACGCACTTCCCGCTAGGACGTATGCATACGTCCAATGTCAGGAAGGGGTTACATTTCTTATATTCGTTCTACTATTGATTTATGGAAATATTGCTTAAGGATTAATCCTTTTAATCCTATGTTCTGAGCTAATACGCATTGTCCAGTGTATTACAATTACATACAATTATCGTTATTTTTCCAGATTCCAGATTTGGTCAATATATTGAAAATCTACGAGTCCATTCTTTAAATATTCGGTGCTGTGCCTTAACAATTTACAACTTGTCATACATAAAATATTTATTTTCTTGGTTAAACTACAGTAGTAACCCAGTTATATTTAGGAAAATAAACATCAGTGAGAGACATCTATGAGACCCATCATTTTCTAGTAAAGAAGGCATTGATGCTAGGTGAAGCACTGTTTTAATTTGTCTCATAATAACTGAGCCCAATTTTCCAATTAGTCGCATGTGATTGTCTGGAAAAAGGCAATCTGACACGAAGTAAAATGGCATGATGACTTTTAGAGATGGGCGAATTGATTCTAACGAAGTGGAATTCGTTTAGAATTTCAGGAAAACTTCGATTCTGAACGAAGCTGAAGTTTGGGGTGATACGCGAGAATGAAGCGTGTTTTTAATTGATAAAATGGCTGCGAGCACATGGTGTTACATGGGGCAAAGAAGTCTGGGAGGAAGAAAGGCGTAGCCTACATGACATGTGCAGAGATTAAGCCAATCAGAGACCGGCGGGATTCTGTGACGTCACCGCACTATATAAGTCCGGGCGCGACGCTGGCAGTTCACACTGCTTTCACTGTGCTGTGTAGAGAAGCTGCTGCTGCTGCTCATGATATCTCATACTAAAGAACTAACTTTTATACAGCGATTTTTGAGGGGATGACACAGCTTGTCTCAGAGACTGCTTCTCTTACATGTTCTAATTTTGATTTTGTGGGGTATTGGAATTGAAGTCCAGTGTGCGTCCAATTCAGCTGCATAAACATTTTAATGCTATCTGCTCAGTTCTTGAGCATTGAATATCCAAGGGTTATCTAAGCCTGTTACTGTTGTATTCAGTTAAAGAAACAGCGTTTTTACAATCCAAATACCACTTAATTTTTGGTTGCTCATTTCTTTTCCGCAATTTAGTTCCAGGGGTTAATTATGAGTTATTCTGCTGTTGTGGTCACTAAAAGAAACTTTGTTTTTCAACGCCAAAGAAGAAATTTTGGCTGTAGCATAATTCATATCTGAAGGTTAATTATGAGTTATTCTGCTGTTGCGTTCTGTAAAATACACGCCGTTTTAACACGCTACAAAGCTGGTAATTTTTGGCAGCACATTTCATTTGCGCAATTTACATCCAAGGGTTAACTAAGTATTTTTATGCAATTGTAATAAGTTAAAGAAACGTTGTTTTTCAACGCCAAAGAAGAAATTTTGGCTGTAGCATAATTCATATCCGAAGGTTAATTGAGCCTGTTTGTGCTTTTATATTCAGTAAAATACACAGTGTTTTTAAACGGCACATACAAGTACATTTTTCCTGGCCATTTGTGGAGCGCAATTTATATCCAAGGGTTACCCAAACTTGTTAGTGGGTTCATTTGGAGTCAAATACAGGGTGTGTATTTATCATATACAGATATCTTCATTAAACAGAGTCTGTACATTTTAGAACAAACAGTATGTCAGACAGAGAGGTGGCAGGCTCTTCACCTGCAAGTGGCAGTGGCACAAACATTCCTGGAGCAGGCACAGGTCACAGCACAGCAGGGGTCACTCAGTGAGACCAGAACTGCCGGTGTCATCTAACGGCCGTGTATTGTTCAGCAACCCAATGGTTCTTGATTGGTTGACTAGGTCATCCACTTCCACCCAGATGACATCTGACAACCCCAGCCAAGAGTCGGTGGGAACGTCAGACACAACCCTTAGTTGGCATGGCCCGGGAGCGCGTCAGCGGCCCTCACCTGTCCTCAACCCGCCACTGTTCGATCCAGTTCCCTCAGTCAGAGATCTACTATGTGGACTGAGCTCAGCGCCAGGGGCATCGCTAGGCAGTAATGTTCGGGGCACAAGCCCCGAATAGCCCTGCCTGTGCCCCGAACCTCAGATCGTCGGCAGCTGCTGTGTGCCTGCAGAGCTGACGATCTGTTTAGCTGTACTGTATGTGTCTCCCCTGGACGCACATGCAGCTCAGGGTTGTAAGTAAGAGCCTGCGGGGAGGCAGGGAGACTGCTCGGGGTGTCGGGCGCTTAGGAGGGGGAGGGGGCCGGCTGCTCACTCAGTGAAGCTCCTGACTCTGTGCCCTGCAGCCACATCCAGCACAAGAGTCAGGAAGTTCAGCCTCAGACAGCGAGTGAGAGGCTCCGCCCCCTGTCGTGCTCGGCTCCGCCCCCTGTCTTGCTCCTGGGTCCCACACCATCTCCTGCCTGCAGCTACAGTGATTTTGTTATGGAGTCAACAGAAGCTTCCACAGGTGCCCGTATCATGAAGGTCTCAAGTGAGTGAGTAGCCTCACTGTAGAGACCAATGCTAGTATAATAGTGAAACAACATGAATGTGAACTGAATGTATATATGTCTGTGCATGTGTACATGTGTGTGTATGTGTAGACGTGTGTATGTGTATGCATGTGTGTGTATGTGTATACATGTGTGTGTATGTGTATGTCTATACATGTGTGTGTATGTGTATGCATGTGTGTGTATGTGTATGCATGTGTGTGTATGTCTATACATGTGTGTGTATGTGTATACATGTGTGTGTATGTGTATGCATGTGTGTATGTGTATACATGTGTGTGTGTCTATACATGTGTGTATGTCTATACATGTGTGTGTATGTGTATGTACGTGTGTATATGTATGTATGCAAATGTGTATATGTACTGTATGTACACAAATATCACAATATCACCTCATTCACGTGACTAAAACATAATCCTGCCTGTGTGTCCATTACACATGTAAACTACAACCTGAAGATGAATTATATTTGAATAGAATTTTTATACCTGTAATTTGTCAGGGTTGCCTATGTTTTTAGCTGCTGCAGCCAGGCTAAGGCTAGGTTCACACGGCGTAACTGCAGGGTACATTTTGCGGCGTATTTGCACATCAATACACCCAACATGTGCCCCACCATTACGGTAATCCATAGCTCTCATCGAGAACTATGAATTACGTCTGTCTCCTCCCATACAATACGATCGTATCGTACGCCTGGGGAGAGAAGGGACAGGTCACTTCTTCGTGGCGTTTACGCGGCGCTGATGATTGTAGTGAATGGAGCAGGTCCCCCTGAACAGCGCACACTTCCAAAATGCACAGCATACTGAGGCGTGTAGAGTACATGCGGCAGTACACCATGTGAACATGGCCTAAGGGTATGTTCACACAGCGTACCTGTGCGCACCGCTATACGGCCACCTCCCATCCACTTTAACTTCTCCCCCTGAAAGAAGCGGCCTGTCACTTATTTTTACGGGTGGGTTCTGTGTTCCAGGGAAAACAACCAGTAACCAGAGCCCTCACTGCTCTGATTTTACCGTATTTGTGGGGCGCACTTTGGACGCATTACAGCAGTTATGCCCCAAAAATACACTGTGTATGTTCACACCACGTAATGTCGGTCTGTAGTTCGGCGTGTAATTGCGCTTCAATACGCCCGACATACCGGCCGACATTATGGTAATTGATAGGTCTCACTGAGAGCTACGATTACCCGTTCAGGGGAGAATAAATATTAGAGGGACGCACTGGCTACAGTTTTTTCTCTGTAAAAATACATGCTGCAGTTCCAAATGGGGCGTGAAAAATGCTGTGTGAACTTCGCCTTACTGAGCAAAACTTAACACAGGGCCCGGGCCCCGGATGTTTTGGGACCCTAGCAACGCCCCTGCTCAGCGCCACTATACAGCGAGGACGAACAATTTGAGGACAGTTAGCAGCTATTTGGCAACAAAGAGGTGGGGAAGACACCCCTGCTTCTTGCAGTATTGTATGTGGAGAGTGGCATGGGAGGTTTTTTGGCGAGCGGTAAGCCTCTACATACCAAGACCGTTGAGGAGGACAGCAGTGACAATCAAACACTCATAAAGTATAAACGTGTTGGTTTGAATCCAGTTTCTGCATTACACCAGTTTGTTCAAATGCAGCGTATGGAACTTGAACTGAAGGAGACCATAACTACAGGGAATGTTTTAAGTGCTTATTTTGCATTCTGTGCTATTGTTGATGTAATTCATTACAAAACTGGAATGGGACAGAACAAAAACGAAGCAAAAGCAAATGCTGCAAAACTGGCTTTATATGAAAAAGGGGAGGCCCTCCCCTGTTAACGGTGGAAAAAGGGGAGGCCCTCACCTATTAACGGTGGAAAAAAGGGAGGCCCTCCCCTGTTAACGGTGGAAAGAGGGGAGGCTCTCCCCTTTTAACAGTGAAAAAAGGGGAGGCCCTCCCCTGTTAATGGTGGAAATTGGGGAGGCCCTCCCCGGGTAACGGTGGAAAAGGGGAGGCCCTCCCCGGTTACCTGTGCATCAATTTCCCCCTGTTCAATAATTCCCCCCTGTTCATATATTTATTCCTGTTCATCAATTTCCACCTGTTCATCAGTTCCTGTCTGCCCGTGTACCCGACCTTTCTGCTACGTTACCTGACCTCGAATCTCCGCCGCCTGCCCTGACCTGTTGGCCTGACCTTTGACTACGAGTTTCGTCTTACGATTCAGTACCTCGCTGCGCCTTGGCTGCCACCGCAAACTAGTCGTGCCAGAGGTAGCGACCTGGTAGACTCCCGCCGCAGCAAGTCCTTCCACTTTGCGGCGGGCTCTTGTGAAAACCGGGACCTACTTAGATCCTGCTCCCTGGCGTGGCTATTGGCATCGCTTGCGGTGGTCCAGTGGATCCACTACCGCTGTCCGTGACAACATGAAGCAGTGGAATGACGTTATTCATCCCGTAGTCCTGGCGACTGCCAAATAACGCATGTCCGCATGAAAGGGCCTGAGCAAACGGCAGGTGTCACGCATGAGCTGCCACTGGCCGACATTAAAATTACACAGGGGTGTACTCCTGTCCGCTTGGATCATCAATAAACCATTAATAGCCTTTCTCTGTTCATAAAGTCATTCCAACATATGGAGGCTGGAATACCACCGTTTGGAAATGCCACATATCAGCCTATTTGGGGGAGGCCGGTGTGCCGCTGCAGCTTAAGGAGGGTGTGATTGGTGGTGTAAGAATGGCTGAAGTGCATGCAATGTTTCCTGGCCCTTTTTAGAATGTCTTGCAGATGGGTGTAAGACTTGAACAACCTGATTGAGCATTTCCTCCCGTGTGTGACTTTGTTCACCCAGGGGAATCATCCTGTCCACTTGGATCATCAAAAATCGTTAATGGCCTTTCTCTGTTCAATAATTTCCCCCTGTTAATATATTTATTCTTGTTCATCAATTTCCCCCTGTTAATATATATATTCTTGTTCATCAATTTCCCCCTGTTCAATAATTTCCCCCTGTTAATATATTTATTCCTGTTCATCAATTTCCCACTGTTCATCAGTTCCTGTCTGCCCGTGTACCCGACCTTTCTGCTACGTTACCTGATCTTGAATCTCCGCTGCCTACCCTGACCTGTTGGCCTGACCTTTGACTACGAGTTTCGTCTTACGATCCTGTACCTCGCTGAGCCTCGGCTGCCACCTCAAGCTCGTCGCACCAGGGGTAGTGACCTGTTAGGACTCCCGCCACAGAAAGTCCATTCTGCCTTGCGGCGGGCTCTGGTGAAAACCGGGACCTACTTAGACCCCGCTCCCTAGCGTGGGCGCTACCACCGCTTGCGGTGGTCCAGAGGAGCCACTACCCATGTCGTTACAATGGCTGAAGTGAATGCCAAGTTTCCTGGCCAGTTATTTGAATGGTGCAGAGTCCACCACTTGAAAAGGGAGGGACTGCAGTACCACCAACTTGGACAGGAGCACGGTCAGCTTCTGCACTTAGGGATGGCTAGACGCATACTGCTCTCTTGGCAATCGTCTCGGTGAACGACTGCTGGTCCCATGAGTGCCGAGAAGCAGGAGTATCTGGGCCGGTAGGTGATGTAATAGACAGGGAGTTGTCTTTGGCAGAGGTGGTGAAGCCTTGACTGCCTGAAATGGGAGGCTTGCCACTGGGTGCTACAGCTGTTGGTACAGGATGGACCACCACATCTGAAACACGTATGGTGACAGTGCATGATGTTGATGCACGGCCGTGGTGCCAACGTTAGGTCCCTGGTCACCCTTTACTTTCTGCCCACAGATTTTACATATAGTTATGTTCAACCCTCCTCTGGTGTCTCGACAAAAAACTGGCACACCGCCGAGTAGGTGATTTTACCAGCAAAGCGCTGCACTAACTGACTGTTACTGCCGCTGACCCAGTGAGCCCCTGTGCCGCTACTTTCTGGGACCTGCAAAGTGGGTGGTCTAAATCATGGCCTTTTGGCTTCCAACCTCGCACTGCTGCAACCCTGCTGACTCACGGCCACACTACCGACTTACGGACTGTGCCACTGCCTGACACGCAAGCTGCTGCTCTCTTCTCCATATGATAATGATGAACCCTTGTACACTGTTGATCTGGGTCAGCTGATAGCATCACATGGCTTTCAAAACCACCAGTATGCTGATGACACCCAATATCTCAGGCCCAGACATTAACTCTCTACTGTCCAAGATCCCAGATTGTCTGTCATTCAAAGCCTCCTTCTTCTCCTCTAGTCTACTAAAACTTAATGTAGAGATAACGGAATGCTTCCAGGGCCGCGACAATGGGTAGTCGAGGGTAGGCGACCGTGTAGGGCGCCACTTCATCCCAAGAAGAAAAGGGGGCACAAGCATTGCCATCTTTTCCATTGGGCACACTAGACAGTTGCCCGGGGGCCCCACAAGTATAGGAGCTCCAAGTGGTGTAAGTATGTCCCAGAAATACAAGAAGCATACCCTGGATCCCTTGGCTAGCTTTGCTTATTTAACTGTTCATGTGATTTTAGGACATGCAAACAGTTAAAAACTATGGTGGAGCAGGAAGCCAAAGGCTCCCTGTCCTGCCAAATAGTCTTATAGGCTGCAGGATGCCAGTGTCCAGATATAAGTGGTGTGATACTATGGGTGTGCTTGGGGGGAAAGGTGAGCTCGAGGCATGGCCAAGTGTGATGATGTCATGTATGTGGGCAGGGCCCACTGCAGTGCCATGCCCAGGGACCCGTCATTCTGTTAAGATGGCTTTGGGCACAAGGAGGCATGGAGTAGACTGAATTTTCCATTTGTGGGGCACTTTATGCCTTGTTTAACTAGGGCACCAGAATAACTTGTCCCAGTAGTAGTTCTCTGGCTGTGGGAAGCGAACACGACAGAGGTGGGTTGAGGACAGGTGAGAGCCCCTCACCTGCTCCCGGGCCATGCCAACTAGGGGTTGCGTGTGACAAACCCACCGACTCTTGGCTGGGGTTGTCAGATGCCACCTAGTGTGTGGTCAACACATGGCCGGTAGATGACACCGGATGCTGTGGCCTCGCAGGGTGACTCCTGCTGTGACATCCCCTTACTGTGCTGCGATCTGTAGTAGCTCCGGTAACCTACTACTGTGTTCTTTGACGCTATGGTAGGATCGTAGCCCTCAGCTTGTTTTTTTACAGCTGTCGCTGCCATGACTTTATCAGGCTACATTCCCGCTTGAGTTTTTTGGTCAGTTTTGCCCTCTTAAGTGCCCAGGGAATTTTATAGTGAAGCGATTCTAAGAGCGGCGGCAGTCATGTGCGTGTCATACTAAAACACAACATTGTATGAAGACCAAACCAAGCTCCCTCTGCATATTTAAGCATGGCACAACGTTCTACAGCACCCTACAGGCTCTGTGCAGGCTGGAAATAGCTGTTTTTTAACGTGATTTGTCCCGAAGTAATTCGGACTGAAACGAATTTTGTCGGAAAATTTGGCAAAGTCGGCGAATCGAATTTTTGAGAAATTCGCCCATCTCTAATGACTTTCAACAGTTACAGACCCGAACCTCTGCCAATCAGACATCTAGTGCTATAGATATTTAACCAATGTCTGGTTAGCAGGTTTCTTTAATGGGACGGCCTATTTAATATTTAAAGGATATGCTTTAACATAAACTAGACTATAACTCCATTAATTATTGCTCATTAACAATAATCCCAATAATCCCAAGGAAATGATAAAAAAATCTACTGTATAACAGCTAAAATAGAAAAAATTGGTTGGTTAAAGTCCAAACCTCAACCCAATGCTGGGTGCCACCTTAAGAGAACTGTACATAAACAAATGGCCATAAAAGTTAAGTAACTAAAGTAAAGACATAAAGAAGAGTGGGACAAAATTTCTCCTGAACAATATGAGAGACTCATAATCATAAAAAATAATTACTCCAAGTTATTACTGCTAAAAATGGAGTTCTACAAGCTATTAACTCATGGGGCGGACCTAATTACCATACCATATTCCTGATTTGTGAGTTGTATGCAGAAATAACATAAATATAGAAAATAACATAAACACATAGAGGGACATGTATGAATGGGGCTGCGCCAGTTTTTGTGATTTGCACAAAAAAAACTGTTGTTGCCCCTGTCTGACAGATGTATAAAGGTGTTTTGCAAAAAATTGGTGCATGACTGACATCCTCACCAGTTTTGCACCAATTCTATGGGGACATTCTGTGCCTCATTCATAAGATTAGACACATTTATAAATGTGGCTCAACAGAATGTGGCGCAAAACTGCCAGAGACAAAATTTGCTGCACATTTTGAGACACTTTTTTGGCGCACATTTTTGTCTCACCACGGGACACATTTATAAAGTGCTGTGATACATTTTAATACACACTAATAAATGCTACACTAACCTACTCAGAGGTACAACTGTCTAGTCTGTGCCAGTTTTCATACATGTCCCTCATATAGTGCATTTTTACTTTTTTGAGTCTAATTTGACACCTTATATCCCATAGTTCATTTGGGCTTCTTGCGTCCACTAATAGATACAGCAAGAATGCATAAATTGTAGAGCATCATGGTTTTGTCACAGAAGATGGTAAAATAAAGGCATTTAGGGACATTCTTCATTCATAACTATCTAATTTCAATTATACACATGCCTGGGCTCATAAAGTCTTAAAATTAGACTTCATTATATACACAAGATATTAAAGCGAGATACATGGAGTGGAGAAACTTGAAAGGACTCTGAATTTTTTACAATGTTATAAAATTTTTCCATGCAAATAATATCTTTATGTATGCTCCAACTATATTGTGACAAAGATGTAAAAGTTTAAAGGGGTTATGCCAAGAAGTGAGTTCCTCACCTAACAGGCTGATACTCCCCTCCTGAGGCTTGAAAAAGTGGCGTTGTGTTTCTGTGTTTAAAAAAACAAGTACCTCCTCTGTGATCACTCCACCTCCCATGCATGTTCCTGATAGTCTCTGTACTTGAGCAAACATGTTATTTGGATAATCCACAGGGAATAACTGTATTGTGCACAAGTTTCTCCCTCTTATCTGCTCAGGAGCGAAGATAAGCTCTGAGCAGGAAGCGTCTTTCATATGTTCAGGAACTACTGCAGGATTGAGAGGAGGGGGGAACAGGGAGCATCTGCATGTTTACTCAGATAATTACATTACAACCAATGTATTCTCTATACAAAAGACACAGGATATTTTCTCCCCAGTCCCTTCAAAGCTAGTTCATGTTCCTGACATCAGATAAGAAGTGCAAACAATGCAAGCACGGAAAGATCAGCTCATGGTCGTGTCTAATGTAAACTGTCAGGAAACTAAGGGCATCTTAGGCTGTAGCTCTCACAGCTTCACTTTTTTTATGACATATATTTAGAAAAGTGATTAAATACCCATTGTGGAGGATCCCACATCAACATTAGATCGTGGCAAAACCCCTCTAATCAATAGAGTCTATAATGTTCCTATTTTCATTTGGACATATTTATTTATTGGACTTAGGCTATTAGGATACATCTATTTTGTATGTTGCTTTTTTTTCATTGGTGAATTCTGAGATTAGAGATGGGCGAATTGATTCTAACGAAGTGGAATTCGTTTAGAATTTCAGGAAGACTTTGATTCTGAACGAAGTCGAAGTTTGGGGAGATTTGCGGGAACGAAGCGTTTTTTGATTGATAAAATGGCTGCGAGCACATGGCGTTACATGGGGCAAAGAAGTCTGGGAGGAAAAAAGGCGTAGTCTACATGACATGTGCAGAGATGAAGCCAATCAGAGATCGGCGGGATTCTGTGACGTCACCGCACTATATAAGTCCGGGCGCCATGCTCGCTCCTCACATTTCTCTCACTGTGCTGTGTAGGGAAGGTGCTGCCGCCGCTGCTGCTGCTTATGATATCTCATACTAAAGAACTCACTTTTATGCAGCGATTTTTGGGGGACGTCACAGCTTGTCACAGAGACTCCTTCTCTTACATTCTAATTCTGATTTTGTGGGGTACTGGAACTGAAGTCCAGTGTGCATCCAATGCAGCTGCATATACATTTTAATGCTATCAGCTCAGTTCTTGAGCCCATTGAATATCCAAAGGTTATCTAAGCCTGTTCCTGTTGTATTCAGTTAAAGAAACAGCGTTTTTACAATCCATATACCACTTAATTTTTGGTTGCTCATTTATTTTGCGCAATTTAGATCCATGGGGTTATTTAAGCGTTGTTCTGTTGTTGTGGTCACTAAAAGACTCGTTCTTTTTCACCGCCAAAGAAGAAATTTTTCCTCTAGCATAATTCATATCTGAAGGTTAATTACGAGTTTTTCTGTTGTTGTGTTCCGCAAAATACACGCCGTTTTAACATGCTACAAAGCTGGTAATTGTTGGCAGCACATTTCTTTTGCGCAATTTACATCCAAGGGTTTACTAAGTATTTTTATGCAATTGTACTCAGTAAAAGAAACGGTGTTTTTCAACGCCAAAGAAGAAATTTTGCCTGTAGCATAATTCATATCCGAACGATAATTAAGCCTGTTTGTGCTTTCATATTCAGTAAAATAAACAGTGTTTTTAAACGGCACATACAAGTAAATTTTTCCTGGCCATTTGTGGAGCGCAATTTATATACAAGGGTTACCCAAGCCTGTTAGTGGGTTCATTTAGAGTCAAATACAGGGTGTGTATTTATCATATACAGATATCTTCATTAAACAGAGTCTGTACATTTTAGAACAAACAGTGTCAGACAGAGAGGTGGCAGGCTCTTCACCTGCGAGTGGCAGTGGCACAAACATTCCTGAAGCAGGCCCAGGTCGCAGCACAGCAAGGGGACATCGCAGCAGGGGTCACTCGGTGAGGCCAGAACTGCCGGTCTCATCTAGCGGCCATGTGTTGTTCAGCAACCCAATGGTTCATGATTGGTTGACTAGGTCATCCACTTCCTCCCAGATGACATCTGACAACCCTAGCCAAGAGTCGGTGGGAATGTTAAACATAACCATTAGTTGGCAGGGCCCAGGAGCGGGTCAGCGGCCCTCACCTGTCCTCAACCCACCTCTGTCCCATCCAGTTCCCTCAGCCAGAGATCTACTATGTGGTCTGGGCTCAGTGCCACTATATAGCGAGGATGAAAAATTTGAGGAGGGCAGTCAGCCAATATCCCCTGCTTCCCCTGCTTCTTGCAGTAGGCGGCAAAGTATAGATGTGGAGAGTGGCATGGGAGATCATGTTGTGAGGGGTCAGCCTCTGCATACCAAGACCGGTGATGAGGACAGCAGTGACGATGAAACATAAATTGATGATGATGTAGCCGACCGCACTTGGGAGCCAGGTGAAACAAAGGGCTTCATCATCGTCAGGAAATGAGGGCATCAGCTTGCGCGTCAGGCAGTGGCACAGCCAGCAAGTGGGTTGTGTGGCCGTGAGTCAGCAGAGTAGCAGCAGTGTGAGGTCAGGAGCCAAGCAGCCACGAGATAGAGAACCCGCTTCGCAGGTCCAAGAAAGTAGGGGCACAGGGGCTCAGCGAGGCAGCGGCGGTAAAATCAGATACTCGGCGGTGTGGCAGTTCTTTGCTAAGACACCGGAGGAGCCGAATATGGGTATATGTAGAATCTGTGAGCAGAAAGTGAAGCGTGGCCAGGGAGCTAACGTTGGCACCACGGCCCTGTGTCAACACATGCAGCGTCACCATCCGGTGGCCTGGGAGAAATGTGGCTCAGATGTGGTGGTCCATCCAGCCGCCACAGCAACAGCAGCAGCAGCGTCCAGTGGCACGCATGCCATTGCAGCCAATTAAGGCTCCACCACCTCTGCAGAAGAGAGTTGTTTCTCTTTGCCATCTCTCAGTCCAGATGCACTCTGCCACCCCAGTTAGAAGGTCCGCTGGACTACTGGGCAGCCAAACTCGATGTGTGGCCGCAACTTGCCGAGTTTGCAGTGGAGAAGCTGTCCTGCCCGGCCAGTAGTGTGGCATCAGAGTGGGTGTTCAGAGCGGTGGGGGCCATCGTTACCCCAAGGAGAACCCGCTTGTCCACGGGAAATGTGGAACGACTGACCTTTGTCAAGATGAATCAGGCGTGGATCAGCCAGGATTTTCACACACCAATGCCTTAGGCGTCAGATTACATCAGCGATGACGCCTCACCCAAACTTTGAGAAATGAGTCTGGGTTCAAACTACCTGCCTCAGCCACTATTCTGATGCCGCCACCCACCTGATGCCACACATCTGCTGACAGTTTCTCCATCCGCCTACCTCCATCTTTACCAGGGACTGGTATTGCCACCCACCACCAAACTCTGTCATTGTGCCATTCTATGACCTCATGCTGCTGCTGCTGTTGCTGGTTCCATGACCTCCACACTGTGACATTGTGCCACTCCCTGACCTCATGCTGCTGTGGCTGTTGTTGCTCCTGCCGTCACCTCCACACTGTGTCATTGTGCCACTCTGTGGCCTACTCCTGTTTTTGCCACCTCCACAATGTCATTGTGCCACTGTCTGACCTCATGCTGCTGCTGTGGCTGCCACCGTCACCTCCACACTCTGTCATGGTGCCACTGTCTGACCTCATGCTGCTGCCGTGACCTCCACATTCTGTCATTGTGCCACTGTTTGGCCTACTCCTGTTTTTACCACCTCCAGAGTGTCATTGTGCCACTCTCTGACCTCATGCGGCTGTGGCTGCTGCCATCACCTCCACACTCTGTCACTGATGTTGCCACCTGAACCCTCAGCTTGTTTTTTTTCAGCTGTTGCTGCCATGACTTTATCAGGCTACATTCGCGCTTCAGTTTTTTGGTCAGTTTTGCCCTCTTAAGTGCCCAGGGAATTTTATAGTGAAGTGATTTTAAGAGCGGCGGCAGTCATATGCGTGTCAAACTAAAACACAACATTGTATGAAGACCAAACCAAGCTCCCTCTGCATATTTAAGCATGGCACAACGTTCTACAGCACCCTACAGGCTTTGTGCAGCCTGGAAATAGCTGTTTTTTAACGCGATTCATCCCGAAGTAATTCGGACCGAAACTAATTTTGTTGGAAAATTCGGCGAAGTCACCAAATCGAATTTTTGAGAAATTCGCCCATCTCTATTTGAGATCCATAACAATTTTTAAAATATATCAATCTAGCCAAGCTTTTTGACTTTTAAAAAGTTTTATCACCTTGCAGTTTCACAGAGCCACAGCCAGCTTTAGATGCATACTTCCTGGTCAGGTTGTGGGTGGGTCTATAGCGGTGATTGACATATCAGCTCAGCTGTTCCTACCTATAACTGTAACACTGACAGGACTTCAGGAGATTTCTAAAGTTATACAACGCAACAGAGCTCTAAAGAGTGAAATCTTCTAATTTAGTTAAGTAAACAATGTCCATTGCTAGAGATAAGGGTTAGGGTTAGACTGACTGCAGCTTGGAGCAATGAGAGATAAGAGAGAGCAGGGAGAGGTGTTCGGTAATAAGAGAAACTATTGTACACAAAAAGGAGATAAATCTTCTTTATCTGTTGACCAAAGCAAAATCAACAAAGCAGTGTATTTGGTAATAATCTTCATTTAACTTTCCTTACATTTAAAAAGCCAATCATTTTAGTGAGAAAATCCCTTTAAGTTTGCAGGTTGACTAAATTTTTATTGGCACACATTATGGTTGCATGCTACTTATTCACTCAGTTATATTTTTTCTTATCACTCAAAAGCATGCTGTTTACCATATGGTATACTGTACACATTATGTTAACCTTTTTCTAAAGGTTGTTATGATTACAGCAATTGCCTCTTAGAAACTGCAATGTTTCAAGCTTCTCACTTTTTAATTAATGATAGTCATATAACAAAGCAATGCTCTGCAATCTTTTGTTGGCTCCACTTGTCATGTCAATTCATTGGCTCCCCATGGTGGTGTTATAACAGCACCAGTGGGATGGCCGAGAGAGCTCCTCTACTAAATTCTGCAGTTGCTCCCTTGCTTAAAGGTATTTTCTCACCAAGCTGCCTCACAGAGCTTGCTCTTCACAGCTAGCTTCAGGCTTTAACTTCCTAGTTAGGCTCTTGGTGGTTCAACTACAGTGACTGGCATATCAACTCTGCCATTCCTAGCTGAGCCTGTTAGAAGAACAGAAGAACATTGATAATAAAGGGGTTCAAACAGCAGGACAGAAGGTACAGAGCTGTACAGGGTTGTCAGTAGCATAGATAAACAAGCTTCTGTGCTAGAGATAACACACAGCAGAAAGTTCTATCACCATTCTAACATTCCTGAGAGGGATGGTTGGTAACTTAGAGAAGATTTTGTACACAAGCAGGAGATAAAAATGACTGTAGGTCTGAAACAAAGCAAAATCAGAACAGCAATGCATTTGGTACTAGTTTTATTTACCTTTATCTAAATGTTTAAAGATAATGAATGTGGTGAGAATAACCCTTTATGTCTGAAAATCAATGCTGAAGACACAAACACTGTTCCAGAACCTGCACCTTCCTAAACTGTACATTGACAGAACTACATTCTGTCCATGTAGATGTAGACAAAAATGAATTGAGATGTTACTTCTTTTATAAGGAATCTGCTTAGATCTCCTGTATGGCAACTATGTTGTGGATTAGCCTTATTGAAATAGGGCCTAAATCGTATCCACATTAAACCAAACTGCCCCTGCAAAATCAAAATATGCAGCAGATATCCAAGGGTATCACTTTATATTTCTGCTGCTGATTCCATGTTGGATTTTTCCACTTGGAAAAAAGAACTGACGTGTCACCATACTCCTATGTTGTAACTTCTATTGTGACAAGCTACTCAGATATGTAGACTCAGTTATATTGCTGATTCATGTGGAATTGACGACTGCAGCATACTGATGCCTTCTTATTTACAGTGTGCTGTTTACTTATACTATGTGAGAAGACTATATTGCTGCCTTGCTCTCACACTTGGGTTTCCCATGCTTCAGAACATGTTTGCATTATATATTTGCTATGCATAAATTAAAATGAAGCCACAGTTGAATTGTTTCTTGTGAGAATGAGACACAATTCGAAATTCTCTAGGAGAATGAGCAGCGACACAAAGTAACACACAGTCAAGCACTAAACCTCCATCACCAGCTGACTACAATAGGACACAGCCTGGTTGAGATGAAAGGAAGTAAGTGGATCGAAGCATAGAATGCCTGGACTTCACAAATCAATACTGCATCAGGCTGACTGACATTTCTGCTGCTCTACTGTTTCAGACTCAGTTAGGAGCAGAATAACTGGCCTATGAACCCTGATCATTCCTTTCTGCATCATAACATGAAGAAGAGCAATGGACCCCCAGAGACCTTTCTCAGGATAGATTTGGGAATCAGGAATGGTGGGAGCTAACTACTGAGCTGTAGAGAGGTCAACAGGTTACTTAATCTTAGGCCAAACCTTTTCATTCTGTAGATTTCATTGTTTTGGCTTGTAGCATTGTCTGGGAATCCAGCATAGCGTGAAATATGTGTAGGAGAGACAGAGAAGGAAACAAGAAAACACAGTTTAATATGTATCCATTACATTCGAAGGCTACAGATGCCTATCGGTATTGTCTCACAGTGTGCTCTCAAACGATTGGCCTTGCTTCATTTCTTGTGATTTGTTACCTGGTGAATGGTCTTTTAATACAGGGTTAAAAATCAAACTTTCTTTACACTTTTGGCCTGTAATTCTATCCATTCTTCAATTGCTTGCTTACAGAATTTTCTCAGCAACAGGCAAAATTCCTTATTATAACATGGAACACCAGAGTGACAATGTTTTTTATAAAGTGAATTTAAATGGATTTTACCCCCTTAAATAATGATAACTGCTTGTGCCCCCACCAAATGGTAGAATGACAAAGCTGCAGAGTAGCTAGAATGTAAGGGGAATTTTTGCCCCTCTCTCCCCTCCTTAAACAGCAGGGCTATGGTGTGACTATTACTACTGCATCCCTATAGCCTGGTATGCTCTTGTACGTAAATTGTGTTGAAATTCCCCACATAAAGTCAGAGAGAATATGTGCTATGCAAATAAACTACCTTCTGCCCCTTCATTGTCGGGTTCGGCAGGGATCCCTTATAAAAACAGGCTGGGTTACCATGTTGCATTTTTCAACTGCATCGAAAATACAAGCAATTAAAAAAACACATGGATCTTTTTGAATACGGGTGGTTTTGTAACTAAAGTATGTGGTATTTATTGCATTTTTGTTGTGTTTTTCATCTGCGATGGGAAAACCCAGCTTCAAGGCTCAAATAATTAATTATTAGGGAATTGAATTAAATGCTACCAATGTGGTATTGGGAGAATTAAACATGGGGAAAAGCATATTTCTTACAATTGCTTGTTATGGTGTTGTGAACAGACTATAGACATTAGGCCACATTTACTAATCCTGTGTAATACCTAGACAATGTAAATTTAGATTAGACAGTATAAATATGCGCCAGATTTATCACAGTGGCTTGCACTGTATGATAAATCTGGTATATGTTTAGACAATATTGTGTAATGTTATACTATGTATTAGTTAGTTTAGTATGCACCAATAATTGCACCAAATTTGTAATGTATTTTTGGCGCAATATGTGACATAAGCTAAGCCATGCCCCTTTCCATGAAGCCACGCACCCTTCTAACATCATTCCCTTTTGTCATATGTGACGTGAAAGTGTCTAAAAACTGGCATGTATGCCAGTATTATGGCACAAATTGTGCCCCAGTTCTGGCACAATTTCCATAGTTAATGTGTCCCATTGTTTAAAGTACCTGCATTCTGAGTGGAATAGACAGGGGTGCTATCACAACGTCCACTATGCTTGTTGAATTGACAGAATGCAGGCAACATTTTCTGCTTTTTCCCAAATTGCTTCTCCTTGTGAGGATTTGGGTAATAGATGATATTTGTAAATTACTGGTAATGCAATTTCATAATATACAAGTGAATATTTACCAGGCTGAACATGGATAATCACAAACTTTTATTACTTGGTTTGAAGCTGAATGTAATTTCAGAAGCTATAAACAAAATACAGTTTCATGCCATCAACGTTCCTATCCTCACATTGCAGCCATCTTGGGGAGATTTAATTTATAGATTAGATTTCCTGATATTTAGACTCTCTTCAACCCATGACTTCTTGCAAATACCAACCCTATTGCAATGGTGATGAATCCAGTGTTCTAAGTGGCACATGTAAGAGAGTTATTTATATTGACAGATATCACTTCTTTAGCAGGCAAAGCCTTTTGGGAGTTTGTAGAAGGTGAGGAACTGACCTTTCTCTGTATATTGGACCATAGTCAAAGTTACTACCTTTTTGTAGCCTACGGCAATGGTGATTTTATTTATGTCACTTTTAAGGGGATCTATCTCTGTTATAGAAGTTATGTGGAAGGTGCTGTGTTTTTGGATACTTGGAAGTTATGTAGCATTTAGGTCAATGTTAAACCTACCCTAAATTTAAGTATTTTAATTCAGGTTATCATGCATCAAAATTTGGTAAAAAGTACCAAAAAATTTAACCTTAAGATGGTGTTTTGGATTTTTATGGGTTTTTAGGTATTAAATTACCAGAGGTGTAGCTATATGGGGTGCCCTGCATCCTGAGGGAGTCCAAAAGCCCTCTTGCCACATAAGGAGACACAAGCATTTTTAAGTGACACATGGTAGCTGGGGGGGGGCCCATTTCACTTTTTGCACTGGGACCCAGAGGTTTCAATTTATACCTCTGCATCTCACTTTCACTGCCGCATCACTTCCAGGTTGACGTGACTTCGAGTGATCATAACATGAGGTTAACCCTTATGTTACAGTAGCTAAAAGTGACATTTAATGAATGGTAAGTCAACTCCAAAAAACTTTAAAATAACCTAAGGGTTATGGTAAGGGATAAGGATAGACTTAGGGTAAGGGTTAAGTTTAGAGAAAAAAATAGGCTTAGGACAAGTTTGGTCGAATTATTGTTGAACCAAACAGGGACCTATTAGAGAAACACTACTGCTAACATTAGTGGGCGTTTTTGGTAAGCACTTTATATTTTCATTTGTTATTGTTGATTTATTGGTACCTCAGCACTTAAGAGAGATCATAGATTCATAACATTCATAAGGTTGGTAATAGCTAAAACCTGCAGCGCATTGAAAGCTATCATGGCTGTTAATACATAAATAGGACAACAAGGAGATTTGTACAGTGTAAATAAAAAGTTATTAGGTGACTAAAGAAACTATTAATATATTTTCCCCCAATTTTCTTCTACATAATGATATATGCTTAAAATTTTATATTAGAATTGAAATAAATTGTTTGTGTAACAATGTTGGTTATCAGATGTGGAGTCCAATAGGAGTGGTAAAAACACCGTTCCCAATTGTGTTCTGATGTTATGCAGAGTTTGTAGTAAGAAGTGGCACAATAAAGAAGTAAAACATCAAACTGGAGTAAAGCATAACTGAGATTGAAAATGGCTGATCAGGAGGACTGCCCTTTCCCTGGGCTTAGAGGGTAACACCAAATAAAACTGAACATGATATCTCCAAATTTTACAATGTAACAAACGTATTACACAAATATTTTACACACAGGTTAAAACAAATTAATAATTCATAAGCCAAAATCAAACAAGGTGATCAGTTAAAAATTATCAAACAATTATACAATAAAATCAAGGTCAGGGCAGGCAGTTTCTTCCATTCCATCTGATAAGAGAGAGAATGTGTTAATTAAACAGGAAGTTATTTATCTTCAAAAACTCCACCCTCCCAATTGTAAGACAACCCTCACTTAGACACTCCTCCACTTCTAAAAGGGGAATCACCCCAGCTTGAAAAAGACATGCAAATTACATAAATACAATAGTTACTAAAAGCTTTCGAGGTCCCCCCTCCCACAGTCATGTACCCCTTTCCCTAAATCTTCTGGGTTGCACTCCCAATACCTAAAAATTCAGATGCCAGTTGTAGTATACCATGATGACCTATCTTGGCTCCGTATTTCACGGCTTGGTAAAATAGACATATTATTTGTATTCTGCAGGTAAATACAATATTGGTATACCAAATTTGTATAGTTTGTGTTATATTTTAGTACTTTTTCTATTTTTTAAATTTGCGCTGCAGTGCCATTTTACCAATAACTTTTTTTGTTATCAAATTTTTGGACCTGATGGAGGGCTCATGTGTAGTTTTTATTGGTATCATTCTGGGGTACATGCAGTTTTTGTGGACCCTTTTTATTCCTATTTTTGGGGGAAATGTAATCACTATTTGGAATAAATTATGTGGACGGGGCGTTATTTTCCTTATTTGCCTATGGCACCAAAGTGTCTTGTCCCAGTCCTGGTAGTGAGAGATCAGCTATGGTCGGATGTATGCCTTCAGGAGACAGTAGTGGGAGATCAGCTATAGTCAGCCTTCAGTACACAAGAGTAAAAGATCAGGGTTATTGACCAAATTATCAGGCACAAATGAGTATCTTATAGAAGTAATGTTTTGTAGCTTTTTACTGGGGAAGTAAACTGAAAGTAAGTTTCTTTTTCTGCTTGCAGTGAATGTACTGTATCAAATTTCGGGTTCCCAAGAGCTTCACCTAGATGATAAAATCTCTGCAATATATACAGCAGCTGAATACCTTCACCAGTGAAGACTACATACGGCAATATCACAAAGGTTAGGATCATCAATTGCAAGATCTATTAAAGAAAGTCCTCCAAGCTATCAATAATAACATCATCTTGTTTCAGACAGAAGGATGCCCAGATTTGCACCATCAACAAGCAAAGCAAAGATGAACACAAGCTTAGATAAATCAGAGAAGAAGAGACATACATAGAAAAAAATCAACAAGAAGTGGTTTAAAGATCTGTGGAAAAAGTGTCTTTTTCTTCTAAACTTTTCAGGTAGAGTACTCAAATATATCTGAGATGTAGCACTAAGTGCAGCAGAATTAGCACAAATTCCCGTACTTGTACTTTTAATTCCGGAACTTGGGTCTTTACTTTAGTTAATGGTCTTCAAAGGTTGAAATTAATGTTATGCATTTCAGAGATCTGCAAAGCACATTGAGCCTAATTACCTTGTAATAATGCTGGTTGTCAGAGCTGGAATCCAAAAGGAAAGGCAACAACACAGTTCTCAATTGTAGTGCGATGTTATGCAAAGTTTGTAGCAGTTCAAAAAGTTCCACTTCAAGATCTTTGGGTGACATGTCCCATTAGGGCTGCAACATTTTCTTGGGTGTATTTTGCACCAAAAAAACTGTTAATGCTATATTCTCTATATTAATGAACTGTTGTACACCAAAACTAGGCGCATTTTGCGCCAGTAACGACACATTTAAATATAACTAAATTAGGTGCATCAAATATGCTCTGCAAGGTAGACCACATGCCAGATTTTTGACAGATTCATTTTGTCGCACGGTGCACTCATTTACTGTGCCTTAAAACTGGTGTGGCGGCGCCTCTTTTCTTACATATTGCCCTTTATCTATGAATGTTGGTTAACAGATTTGGAGTCCTATAGAAGAGACAATGAAGCTGTTCACAGTTATAATATGATAAAGTGCAGAGCTTATAGCTCTCCAAGAAGTTGCACTTCAAGGAGATGTAAAAGTAGCAAACTTTATAATCTGGACCAAAACTGGGTTGGTACAGGCCAACCTGTGGTATGAAGTCCCCAAGGACTCCCTGGTCCTCACTCTACAAAAGATTAGGGCTTTGCATGACCAGGTGCAGGAAGCATGTGGTTGGGTAAAGGAATAACCAAATTGCTTGCAGCTTAGTGATAAGGCAAGTCCAAGTCCAAACAAATTCAGTTCTTAACTACCTCATTTTAAAAGTAATAAGTAAATATTACCCAAAAATTAATTCATACCACCAGTTGTCATAGCTAAGTAAGCTTAAAAAAGTTGCTGATATAATATATTATTATTAGGCAGGCAGGTTGTACCAATGAAAAAAGGAAAACAACCACCCCATTTGAAAAAGACAAAAAAGGTGGGAATAATAAGCTACAAAAGCCATGCTCATAGTCATATTTTACATACACCAGTATGGCTTTATTGTTTAAAAGTAAAAGAAGACTAGTGTGTATTATCAGGCATCTCTGTACCTGTATTATCCACACAGAGGGCCACATTGTTTATAGGAAATAGTCCCCTTTGTGTCACCGAACACCTATACAGAAGAAACTTACTAACACACAGGGTTGTAAACATCACATGTTGTTTGAGATTAAAACCAATGCCCTTGAAACAATATTGGAATGCAAATATGAATTTATGTTAGAACCTAAGGGTGACATGTATGAACGGGGCTGCACTAGGAGTCTGGCGTCCTTTCAGCCCAAACACTGGTGCAGTTCTGATCTCTCTCTAAATGAGCAGGCGGACTCCAAAATTAGGCTCATTATTGGGTGCCCACACTTTGTAATGTGCCTGAGATGGAGGTGTTGCACCACAACTGTATGATTCTATACATTTATGACTGGAGGACGGCAAAACTGGGCGCATTACTGCTGGAACAGCCAGACCAAGCTAAAAGTGGTTTACCTGAGCCTGATTTGTCATTTTGGAGGTAGAAGAAATCTATGACCCATAGTAGAACAGGTTCATAAATTCAGGCACATTCTACGCTACTAATGTGCGCAAATAAATTGTTGTCTGGGCACCAAAATACATAAATGTAGCACTCACCGGTCTTCTTCTTTATAAAGCTTTTATTGTAAACACTCACATATCATGGGAAACAAGGACATCCACCTCAGCCACGGCCGTTTCGCGCACTGACTAGCGGCTTTCTCAAGGCATGCCCTTGAGAAAGCGCTAGTCAGTACGCAAAACGGCCGTAGCTGAGGTGGATGTTGCTTGTTCCCATGATATGTGAGTGTTTTACAATAAAAGCTTTATAAAGAAGAAGACTGGTGAGTGCCGCTTATATTTCTTACCACTTGGATGACCATTGGGACTTTTTCTATTTTGAGCTGAGCACCGCCGAAATTGGATATATTGCGGGGTATCTGTATTAGACATTGACGTATATGGAGTGAATCATGTGTGTCAGTGCCGCCTGATTATCTTGAGTTCTGTTGCATACATAAATGTAGCCCTAAGGGCGACATTTCATATTTCAGCTGTGTCATTTGTTTGGTATATTTTGCGCCCAAAACTGTTGTAGCCCTATTGTGTATATGCGTGAAGAGTTGTACATCACCTCTGAGGAGTCTATGTAAATGGGTAATGTGTAAAAAGGAATTTAAAATACAGCTGCTGCCATAAAATAAAATAAATTATATAGAGTATTTTTTGGACTATAAGATGCACTGGACCATGAGTCACACCTAGAAGAAGAAGTTTAGTTGTTTTATTTATTTGTAAAATGGAAAAGGAAGGTGTTTTGAACGTTGCTTTTTTTAATACTTGTACAAATAGGCCACTTCTGTACTAGAGTGCGCAATTGCCTGTATGCTATTCTGCAATATTAACATTTTGCATAACAGTGTGCAATAATGCCTCTCCTACCACACAGGGTTTGATTGGAGTAGTAAGATGAGTCATGGAGGCTCTTGGTTGTCAAAGCAACCAGTCAGCATCCCCTAATTATCTTAGTAAAGGTGGGGTAGTAGCCGATTGGACAATGGACTGGTGAATTTACCACAGCATCTAAGAGTTAGAAGCCTGGAATCCGAGATATTTCCCAGCTGCACGAGCCAGGTGCCAGCTGTAACTAACAGTCGGTGCCAGCTATGTATGCAGTAGGTGAGCTTGATCCATACACCCCTACCGACATTATGATGTGCATCTTATAGTCCAAAAAACACAACACTCACCTCACCACTTACTGCTGTTCCAGCACTGATGCTGTTGGCAGTCTCCACTCTTTTCTGTTGATTGCCAGCAGCCAGCTCATGGCAGCTGCAGACACAAATTGGCTGCAGTGGTCAAGTGCCATTGCTTAACATTATGCTCAGAGCTGTTCACTTCCGAATCTTGATGTCAGCTCTGGGATGACAGTGAGTGTGGAGGCGAGCATTTGATTTTTTATTTTTTTTATTTTGTTATAGCAACTGTATTTTAACTTTGTTTTTAAAGAAAGACCTGTTCAACTCCAAATTTTGTCTCTGTAACTTCTAATCCAGGGGTGCACAACATGTTCTGGTTTAAGGGCCACATTGTCATAGTGTATGTCTCCCAAGAGACGCAGTAAATTTTGCATGGGTATTCACTATCTGAGAGCTCATGGTTCTACTTTAGGGACTGCCAGAGACCAGAATGAGTTGTCCGCTATTCAGTACTCCAGAAATAGGGTATGAGGCATATATTGTAGTTTTTGGTGCTGTTTTACAACTAACACGAGAGAACTAGACCAAAAAACACACCGTATATAGCCCTCTTTCCAACTCATCTTATCCTCTTTAGATTTTTTAACCTATGAGGTATTTTTATTTTGTGGACTCTCCGTGACTGTGTCAGGAATAAATACTCCTTTGGTGACGAAATCCAGAGATAATACAGATACAGTTTTTACTAGATTTCTCATTGTAATACTTAAAATAGCTTTTACAGTTGTATAGTGCCATCCATACAGTGCCTACTATCATAACAGCGCCTAACATAACTATGCTCACTAAAACAATGTCAGCCATACAGTGCACACCATAACATTGCCAGTCATTTAGTGCCCACAAAAATAGTGCCAGCCATACAGTACCTACCATAACATTTCCAGTCATTTAGTGCCCACAATAATAGTGCCAGCCATACAGTACCTACCATTACAGAGTCAGCCTTGCAGTGCCCACTATAACAGTGCCAACCATTCAGTGCTCACCATAACAATATCCATCATAACAGTATCAGCCATACAGCGCCTATCATAACAATGCCCACCAAAACAATACCAGCAATACAGTGCTCACCATACCAGTGCCTACCATAACAGAGTTAGCCATACAGTGTTCACAATTACAATGCCAGTCATACAGTACCTACCATAACAGTGTCATCCATACTATAACCATCATAACAGTGCCAGCTATACAGTGTCCACAATAACAGTGCCATCAGGTGAATGCAGATGTGAAAAGATGATTGAGATAACGCATATTTGTGTCCTGAAGGCTACACCAAGGTGCACTGGGGGCTGCACATGGCCTCAAGACCACATGTTGTCATAGTCCTAGTCATAGTCACTTATCTCTCATGCACTCAATGTATAACTATTGTAAAAGAGATAGAGGTTGTATGTCTGAACACGGTTGTGAACAGAGAACCTATTCTGTTATCAGCCAGGGGCGGCTGTAAGATGCACACTTTCCCTCCTGCAGTGTGTGGGTACTGACTCGCTCTTCTATCTTTCGCAGAACTAAAATTGCAGTGGGAAGCGGGAAAAAGTCCCGGGGAAGCAGAACTCCAGCGGGACTTCAAGGCAGCATTTCTGTGATGGAAAGGTTAATTCAGAGCTTTGTCTTTCAGTCACTTAATGTCAGAACCATCTCAGACAGACGGAGATATCTACAAATCACTTCCTTCTACTGTTGTGGCTCAGCTAAGAATTTATCGTAGCTGCAGATTGATCATTTAGCATGATAGGCTTGTGCTCAAATGTGGAAGAGGCTGAGCGACAGGTATTTGCCATCTCTTCCTCTCTGTAGCACAGATGTTAATTTGAGGCCAACTCTCAAACAAAGAAAGTTATGTATCTTTATTGTGTCATAAAGATGGGGGAAAGAAAACAAGACTTGGATAACCAATCCGGAGACCTGGTAGTCATGGTGATGAAAACAGCACCAGACACCTAAAGTTCTCTTGTGCTTTTCCTACAATTAAAGTGTTCCGGGCTTGTATGTGACTATTCAAGAAATACTTTGTCTACTTAATTGTGCCGGGATGTCCTGATTGGAGAATCCTGCCTTGAGAACATCTGTTAAGTCTATTAGGGGTACTTTAGACTTTGTTCATAATACCCTCCTCCACCATTATTGTTTGCTTACAAGCTTGTGTGGCATTTATTACTCGTAGCAAAGCAGCAGGACTGAAAATTCTTTCAATTTCATTGTAGCTGCAGGTAGATGTCAAGTCAGGCAATGGAATTTGTGAACGACTTTTTGATTCAGTTCTACTAGATAATGAAATATAGGATATAGGGTTGGTTGTATATCTTGTACCATGCTCTCTCCTTTGGGAGGTATGATACATTCCA
>JAODAL010039501.1:0-37938 GCA_025379985.1 Phyllomedusa bahiana | reverse complement strand
GGTATGAATTACGTTTAATTAAGTTAACGTTTAATTATTGATTTTATTTTTAAATTTCATTTTTTTCCTTGTCTCAGTGCAGACATTCTCTGTAATTAGACCCAATACTCTAAAATATCAATATTAATGTTCAATATCAATGTTCATAAAAACATGTTAAAAAAAAAAAAATCATGACTGCATATTTAATGTGGCACTGGTTGTTTAAACTAGATGTCCTAAATTTAGTAAACCAGCTGTATAGCAGAGAATCTTTTGTGTATGTATGAGATTCCCTTAATTTCCACCTTCTCATAAATTGCCAGGACAAGCTGAGGTGTCAAAGAAGACAACTTCAGTCTCCTTTCCTGCTCTTATGCGCTTATCATAATAGTGAGATTCTGGCTCTGTACATCAATATATAAAATATGAATTAGTTCCAAGGGGGACCACTGTACATTGAAACCATTGTACGTTGAAGACCATAACTCTATAACTCTATGTAAAACTTGTAATTGGTTCAGCAGCCCCAAAATATCACTGAACTTAGGGCAAAATGAAAATTAAAGAAAATAAATCAGTTAACTAACAAAGATAAAGCCAATCCTTACATATAAAAGTCAGAAAGAGCTGCTGGAAGCTGGAGATCACTTTCTATGTTGAGGACAGGAGTTTCTTGGAATCATGTACTTATACACAATATACCAGAAATAAAGAAAAATAGGGACCTCATCTGATTCTCAATGGAGCTGCTTATCCTGGCACATGTAAAGAGCAGCACTGTACTGTAGAGAGGTGCTACTAGACCGCCAACCACTGCATGCACCTCACTAATACAGATGTTTTAAAAGTAAAATGTTCATGATAATTGTCTGCATCTTCCATTAACCCCTACCCGACATTTGACGTACCCATGTGTCCCAGCGGGAGGTGCGTTCCTGCAAATGGACATATGGGTACGTCCTGGAGATTATGCGGGATTGCAAACAAGCCCCACACGATTGCGACATGAGACCAGCGGTATATTACTGCTGGCCTCATGCCACATCACCCACGACCAGAGTGAGCTCCGGCCATGGGTGATTAACCCCTCAGCTCCGGTGATCTGTTCAGATCGCCGGAACTAAGTCGCAGGCAGGAGCAGTGAGCTCCTCTTGCCTGCTCTCGGTGCAGTAACGATGCTGTTACTGGCTCCTACCAGACAGCCTGGGGAGTGAAAAACACTTCCCTAGCTTTTGTGAGATCCACATGCCTGGCAATGCATTGTGGGCATTGCTGGGCAGGGTGAATGACAGTCGCCATGGAGACCAGTATACCATGGCAATGCTGTCTACTGGTCTCCCTTGTAAAAGTGATCTGATGATCGCTGATACAAATCCATTCTGGGGAAAAGTGAAAAAATTTAAAAAAGTAAAAAAAAGTGAAACACAAACACGACAAATAAAATAAAAACACGTACACTGTCCCTTTCCCCTTTACAAACAGCAATAGCCCCCCAAAAAGATAAAATTTAAATAAAGTACACCTATTTGGTATCACCACGTGTGTAACGACCTGTCCTGTCACATTAATTAACCCGTACAGTTAACGCCGTTAAAAAAAAAAAAATCTAAGAATTGCAATTTTTGTTCATCCCACAGCACATAAAATGGAATAAAAGTGATCAAACCTCATATCCAAGCCAAAGTGGTACCAATTAAAATGTTGGTTCATCCCGCAAAAAAAAAGTCCTTACACAGCTCTTTATACGAAAAAATAAAAAAAGTTATGGTTATCAAAAGATAGCGATGAATATTGTTTTACACAATAAATTTTTTTTTTTAAAGCACTTCAACATAAAAAAAAATATAAATTTTGTATCGACATAGTTGTATCGACCCAGAGAGTAAAATTAACTTGTCACATATACTGCATGGTGAGTGCTGGTAAATATAAAAAAACACTACTAAGATTGCAATATTTTCTTCACCCTGTCTTCCAAAAAACGGATTTAAAACTGATGAAAAAGCCTTGTCCACACAAACATGATACCAATAAAAACATCAAATAATCCCGCAAAAAACAAGCTGCTATACAGCTCCGTACACAGAAAAATTAAAAAGTTATGGCTCTCCGACTATAAGGGTTGAAAAAAACCTGTTTTCCTTTTTGAATAAAAGTGTTTTTATTGTGTAAAAGCAGCAAAACATTATAAAATATACAAATTGGGTATCTCTGTAATCATATCAACCTGCTGAGTAAAGCTAGCGTGTCATTTATACCGCACGGAGACTGTTGTAAAAATAAAAATCACTCCCGGGTTTGCTTTTTTTTTGTTAAAAATCCCCTCATAAAAACCATAAAAAAAAAGTGTTTTCAAGTGTCTTTTGTCCCCATAATGGTCCCAATAAAAAACAACAACTCTCCCCCAAAAAAAAAAATCCATAATCAGCCCCGTTACAGAAAAAAAAAAATTATACTGCAGAAACGACAAAGTAAAAACGCAATTTTCTATAACATAAATTTTATTTGTTAAAAGTTTAAAAAAACATAAAAAAAATATAAAATTTATATCAAAGCAATTGTAAACCCGATAGTAAGTTTTTATAAATTTTCAGATGGGAATGGTAAAACCCAAAAAAAAATGATAGAAAATGCATTTCCCCCCCCCCTATTTTCATGCCCCAAAGTAAAAAAGCTATGGGAAACCGTGACCCAAGATGACAATACACCCCTAGATGGATCCATGTGGGGCATTGAATCCAAGATAGGGGACTTTGGAAGGGTTCACCCGTTTGGTACTCGGGGGCTTTTTTTCCCGGAAACCTTTTTAAAAATTAAACCTTTTAACTAAAATTGTTGATTTTTGGAAAAAAAAAAATGTCTTCATTTTTTTACGGGGTAAGTAAAAAAATGTGGTGGAAAAAAACCTTTTGGGGGCATTACTACAACACCCCTGTCTAATTACTTAAGGGGGGTCATTCAATATGGGGTCTTTTTTAAAAACTATTATTAAGATTAACACCCTTTGGGGATCCCCAAACCCCTAATGGCACCTAAAAAAAATATAAAGAAAAAGAGACCCCAAATCTGGTGGTGCCCTCCCACTTGAGGCCCCTGGGTTAAATAGCACATAGGGCCAAAGGGATATCTTGAAATGGCAGAATCTGGGGAATCAAAAATTAAGTTTCATTTCCCTGGTCACAAATGTACAAAAAAAAAGACCCTTTAAAAAATGAGAAAACCCACAGTAACAATGGTCGTACTATTCTAAAAAGAGTTTTCCAGCATTAAAAAAAATTTTGGGTTTGGGCCGAACAGCGAATTTTTGGGAAATTGGGAGAAAGGAACCCAAAATCAAACCCCTTAAAGGGCAATGGGAGATGATATTAGGTTTATTTTTTTTTATACACAGGTGAGGAAATAAATTTAAAAATAAAAATAATAAAAAAAATAATAATAATAATAATCTTATTTTATATAGCGCCCAACATTTCCGCAGCACTTTACAAAATAAGGGGAAAAGCACAAACAAACCCGACATTACTTTTTAAAAAAGCTAGTACAAAAAGAACGCGGGGGTGAGGGCCCCCTCGCAAAAGACAACAATAGGGTGTATGGGTGAAACAAAGATTAGAAATCTTGGATACAAAGATCCAGCCTGTTACATAAATATGGGGGTAAATACAAAAAAGGGATGATCCGATCCCAACCAACACTATTAAAAAATAAATGCCCGGGGGTGCCAAAATTTAGGAAAAAGATGAATATGTGACAGAATTTGGGGGGTTAACAATGAGGGATCTTGATAGGCTTGTCTAAGAAGATGGGTTTTCAGAGCACCCTTAAAACTGTGAGGGTTGTGAGTGTGCCTGATCACATGGGGTAACATGTTCCAGAGAACTGGTGCAATACGTGCGAAATCTGTAGACGGGCATGGGAGGTTCGTTTGAGTGAGGTGTGTAATCTTAGATCAGTAGCAGAGTGGAGAGCCCGGGTAGGGTGGTAGACAGAGATGAGGGAGGAGATGTAGGGGGGTGCACCACTGTGGAGAGCTTTATAGGTGAGAGTGATTAGTTTATGTTGTCTTCTGTACTGAATAGGTAGCCATTGCAGAGACTGACACAGGGTAGAGGCATCAGTATAGCGACTGGAAAGAAAGACAAGCCTGGCTGCTGCATTCAGGACAGATTGGAGAGGGGAGAGTTTACAGAGGGGGAGACCGATAAGCAGGGAGTTACAGTAGTCAAGACGAGAAAGAATAAGAGCAGCAATGAGAGTTTGGGCTGTTTCCACAGTGAGAAAAGGACGGATTCTGGAGATGTTCTTGAGGTGCAGGTAACAGGATCGGGCAAGGGATTGGATACATGGGGTGAAGGACAGATCCGAGTCTAGTATAATCCCAAGACAGCGGGCCTGCTGCCTAGGAGAAATGGTGGTGTCACACACACACACAGAGATATCAGGGTGGGGGTGGTTAGTAGACGGTGGGATGACTAGAAGTTCAGTTTTAGTGAGGTTTAGTTTAAGATACAGGGAGGACATGATGTCGGAGACAGTGGACAGACAGTCACTGGTGTTTTGTAGCAGGGCAGGAGTGATGTCTCGGGAGGAGGTGTAAAGTTGAGTGTCATTAGCATAGAGATGGTATTGGAAGCCGAATCTGCTGATGGTTTGTCCAATGGGGGCTGTGTACAATGAAAAGAGGAGAGGACCAAGAATGGATCCCTGTGGAACCCCAACAGCAAGAGGAAGACGAGAGGAGGGAGAACCAGAAAATGAGACACTGAAGGAGCGGTCAGAGAGGTAAGAAGAGAACCAAGAGAGAGCGGTGTCCTGGATACCGATGACGCTGAGCATGTAGAGGAGGTGGTAAATCAACAGTGTCAAATGCTGCAGAAGATCCAGAAGAAGCAGCATGAGTAGTTACCCTGAGATTTTGCTGTTAGGAGGCCCATTAGAGATTTTTTGCTAGAGCAGTTTCCGTGGAGTGTAGGGTGCGGAAACCTGATTGCAGAGGGTCAAGAAGAGAGTTAGCAGAGAGATAGCGGATTAGGCGAGAGGAGACCAAGCGTTCCAGGAGTTTAGAGATGAAGGGCAGGTTAGAGAGGAGAATCCGCAATTACCTTCCATAAGAGTAAAATAGGTACGTGGAACAACTTAGTAAAGACAATTTTGCTCTTAGAGTTACAGAAAAAAATTCACAGGCTAAAATAATTCATTCCTTTCAATGGCTAACTGCAGTGCTAGCAGCTGCCACGGAGTCCCTTTGACACATAAGACGACGACGGTATTGGAAATGACTCATGGTAACTGGAAGGAGCCCCCTATCACTTTTTTCACCAGGGTCCAAGAACATATCATATATGTGGTGGCAGCAAGAACATCCCAACGGAAAACATGGAGGTTCAGCTGGCAGTGCCGTAGTTATGAGGGGGTGCATTGGTAGCCAGGGCTGCTGTCAGTCATCTATTAACCGTTTCAGGGCCCCATGCAACTAAATCAAATGGGTCCCCCACCCATTACTAGTTCCTATTTTTTTTTACATATCACTGGGCCCCTTTTTACTTAGAGCCCCTGACAGGAATTCTGCCCTATTGGCACCCCTGGCAGTTATGTGGCATTTCCAATACCAGTGTCTTCTTATGTATCAAAGGGGCTTTTGAGACACCTCAGAATGCAGGGCCCTGTAGCGGCTGCTACCGCCACGGGTGCCAACAGGGCAGTACGGGCAGTACTCCTTTCATGGGCTCTAATTGAAAAGGGGCCCACAAATATGTTAAAAAAATAAGAAGTGGCAATGGGTGGGGCCTGAAACAGTCAATGGATGATTACTGCAGACTGATGACTGATGTTAATAGATGACTGATGTAATTTGTGTTTTACATTGTAAGGCAGACGTGCTACAGTTTACTAGTCGGTGACATCAGCAACCAGGGCAACAGAATCGTCAGAGATCCACGCTTGATTCATTTTTATAAATGTCAAACGATCCACATTCTCAGGGGAAAGACGGATACGTTGTCAGTTATCACTCCGCCAACTGTGCTGAATGTGCGTTCCGAGATAACGCTGGCTGTTGGGCAGGGTAAAACTTCTATGGCATGCCGAGCAAGCTCAGGCTATTTATCCATTTTGGACACCCAGAATTTGAATGTGTCCAGATTAAGTCCAAAAACATCGGTGTTGAGCTACAGGTAGTCATGGACAATGCTCTGAAGGCGGTCTCGGTGTGTCCGAATGCTGCCCTGCTTTGCAGGCATTGGTGAGGTGGTAAAAACCGAGTTAAAAATGTTAACCAGTGCGCTTCTGCCACACTGCCTGCTGCTGCGGCTACTTACAGTTCTACTGCTGTCACGTTGCTGATGTTGTTCCACCGTGACATTAGAATGTGAAGACGACGCAACAAATGTCTCGAGTTGATCAATGAGCACTGTCTCAAATTCCTGCATTATACTGTCAATTTGTGTGGGTGGAAGGAAAGTGCTCAATTTTGATTTCTAACATGGATCAAGGAGGGTGGCCACCCAGTCATCGCTGTTCATTTTGATTGCCTTAATGTGGGGGTCATGTTGCAGGTAATGTAGCATCCAAGCACCCGTGTGAGATGCTTCTAGGATCTCCCAATCCTTAGGATAAAAGGGCACTAACCAGATCTTCCTCCTCCTCTTCTTCCTTCTCCTTAAATCTGTGTCAACCTCTTACCATCGAAGAGTAATCGGTACCAGTGGTGTCCACCCTTGCCTCATTATCCTCCTCCACTTCCTCATCCTGACCATCACCAGAGGCCTGACTAGTGTCATGCCCTCTACTATGTGAGCTGAACTGCCGTCCTGCACCCACCCTGGACCTCGAACCACCGCCTAAAGAAGACACAGTCTGGCCTTCTACATCCGAAGGCGAGTAAGGCTCTGTGTCCACCTCATCCTCCTCCATCACTGCTGGGACCTGCTGCTGCAAAGAATCTAATGCTTGTTCCAGTAAAAATATGACCATAATGGTCATGCTGACAACGCCATTGTCCAAAATGACCATTTTGGTTGCATCTTCAAAACTGTCACCTGCCTCCACTCTCTATGGCTCAACACCCCGTGGTCCGCACCACTGCACGTAAGGTCATGCGACACTTCCTACTGCATAATGGCATTACACTGCTGCCACAATCGCTGGAGCATGTGGAGGGTGGAATTCCTGAGTGTTGCGACATCAACAATAAGTCGATTGACGAGTAGGCCCAGATGATGTTGCAACGCTGCCAGTCGTGCTGAAGCAGGGTGCGAACACCGAAAGTGTGAGCTAAGACCTCGAGCCTTCCTCAGCAGACAGTTAAGACCTGAGTAGCGCTTGAGAAATTTCTGCACAAACAGGTTCAGGACGTGTGCCAGGCAAGGGATGTGGGTAAGTCTACTGATCCTAAGGACAGCAAGGAGATTTTTCCCATTGTCACACAGCACATTGCCTGGCGCCAGGTTCTTAGCACCCAGCCACTGGTCGGTCTGAGTGTGCAGAGCTGTCCACAGCTCTTGACCTGTGTGCTGACGGTCTCCAAGACACATTAATTTCAGAACGGCCTGGTTTCTCTAGGTATGTGATGCTACCTGTCGAGGTTGGGGGATCTGGAATCTGCTCCATTCCAGCAGTGTGGAAGAGTGTCCGCCGAGACCCATCATCCACAGAGGCACTATCATCTAACCAACTCATCCAGTGAGCAGTCAGTGAGATGTAACACACAAGCAATTCATATATATGCAGGGTCATGTTTAAAAATTGACCATAAGACGTAAAGTGATTATCTTGTGACAATGGCACCTGTGAAAGAGGGCAATACATTAGGCAGTAAATAGTCAATTCGTGATGCTGACATGTAAGGCTCTATCCACAGGGACAACTTCAGATTTATTCTGTATTCCTTCTACATGCGAATTTCACCACCTTTTTAACTTCATTGTTCAGGTCAACATTTTAACGGCAATTGCTTCTGCTAAATAGTGTTGAGCGATTATTATCAACAAAGTTGAAATCGGCACGGTTTTTATGTTGATCGGAATTTTTCGATCACGCGATAATTTAGGTGAAAATCTGTGCATAATCTATTAATATCGCGCCATTTTCGGCGCTTCCTGTCAATTTGGCGGCCAGCAAATCAGCTTAGAGAATAGAGCAGGGTGAGCTGGGTGTGAGACGTCATGACTGGGATGTGTATGGTTGTGATTGGCTGGAAAAATCACATGACCTTGTTTTACATAGAACAGCCCTTCCTGTTCAGCATCAGTGTGTGTCATGTCTCATAAGAGCAAGACGTGTGCTAAGTCTCTCTCAATACAGCTCAGCGAAACAGTTCTCTTTGTTCACACAGAGAACTATGCTTTTAGCTGTAAACAGTTTTGTTGAAAGACCCATCTTGTACTTATATTACCATACAGAAATTTGCTAGTAATTGCAGGTGTATTTCATAGGTGCAAAACCCACCTTTTATTATCCTTATACATTTCAAATGTTATTTTTACTTTGGTGCGGCCCAGTTTTGTTCAATTTTGTAGTTTCTGTTGGTGTATTCATTGGTGCAAAAACCCCCGTTTGTTATCCGTATAACTTTTAAATAGCTGTATTGCACGTGGTGCGGCCCTAGTTTTTTTCAAATAGCCACGTTGTGCGACAATTCTGATAGAAAAATTTTCTAGCAACTGTTCTCGTTTGTCCTTGCTGCAAAAATCGCAATATCTCATCTGTGTAACTTTTGAATAGTTTTATTGCGCTCGTTGAATCTCAGTTTGGCGCAGATAGCGCACTTGTATGATAGTTTGTTGAAAACTATCAATTCCTAGTCCTACTGGGCAGTTGTAAATCCCTGGGACTGAAGGAAGAACACTGTTGATTTTGTCTTACGGCTCTTCCACCAAATCGCATTTCACAGGTATTCGCTAGAAACATTTCAATTTCTAATCCTAGTTGGCTGTAGGAAATTAGAGGAATTTAAGAATAGCTGTGATTTGCCGTCTTTTAATAAGAGACTGTCAAAAACTCTTCCATACTTTCTTAAATTTTTATCTTTATGAACATGGAGCGAAAGAGCAAAGAGGGGTGTAGGACATGGTGGTAGAGGTACGAGAGAAGGTGCTCCTTCGAGTGCTGGCGACAACATGCCAGCGGATCGTCGGTTGCAGGACTGTCAGGCCTGGCCTCGCTGGGTCAGGGCCCTGTGAATCTCAGTAACGAACAGCGTCGCCAATCTGTTCTTCAGTGGTTAATGCAACCTGCATCCAGCAATCTTACCTCCTCGTTCTCCCAGTCACGAACACAAATGTCAATGTCCAGTTCAACTAAAATGGTGGTTCAAAGACTCCTTTTTGCAGCACCTTTTAAATCTGGGGGTCATGCAGGTTTGGGGCTCATGCTGTGGCCCAGGAAAGGTATAGTCAATGTCCAGTTCAACTAAAATGGTGGTTAAAAGACTCCTTTTTCCGACACTTTGTAAATCTGGGGGTCAGACTGGTTTAATGGTCATGCTGCGTTCCAGGACAGGGATAGTCAATGTCCAGTTCAAGTAAAATGATGGTTCAAATAATACTGCCTTCTGGCACTTTTTAATTTGTGGGTCATGCAGGTTTAAGGGTCATGCTGTGGTACAAGACAGGGATAGTGAATGGTCTGTGAGTTTTTTTCTGTGGCTTTTATAACCTAAGTGTGTTGCCTATGATGTAGCATGTATCCATTTGACTGTTGTGGATGTTAATTCCAGCTTCTCCAGCCCTGTTTGGGTGTAAGAATGAAGGTGTTGTTCCTCTCCCATAGACTTTAATGGTCATCGGCGATAATCTATTATCGACTATCGGAAATTGTCTTGATAATTGACGATATTGACTATCGACCCAATGACGATAGTCGACGTAATCGCTCATCACTACTGCTAAATAATACAGAAGTCTTCGCGCTGGCTGGCTGCAGTAGTCACATGTCACTTTTGAGTACAGCCGCTCAGCAACTGTAGAGGGCACAAGCTGGATGTAAACAAAAGCAGTGGCAGAGGCAGCACTGGAAAATAGGAGACTGAGGAGGTTATGATTATGACTTTTTTCAGCAGTAGCAATTGCCATTGTTATATTGACCTGGATGTGGATTTGCTTTGTCCAAAAGAACCAATCCATGTCAGATCCCTAGACATGTTTTCTATGCTTTATAATACACAATGTACCTAAATGGTGCCTTTTACCTTTACAGCCCATGGAACACATAATTGTCATATGCAGTTTGATGCATACAATACCTGTTTTATGTACAAAAGTGTTTATGAAAGATTTCTGCATGAAATCAGCAGGAATAATAGTCAATTGCAAGGATGTGAGTGATTTTGACATGAATCAAATTGTGATGCCTGACCAAGCATATTCAAAACAACAGGTCTTGTGAGGTGTTCCTGGTATGTATTGATTAGTATCTAAAAAGTGGTTTAGCAGACAGGCTGCAAAAAAAAGTGTGGATTTGTCATGAATTTTGTTTTGAAAAATTACATTTTAACATGTTCTACAACACACAAAACGTTAAAGTGAATGTGTCATCAGGAAATGATCTTTTGTTTAACTCATCTTTTTATGTCAAACGCATTTCTTAAGAAATTTCCATATCAATGTCCATATTTCAAAGAAACCCTGAAAATTTTCAAAAAAATTTTTGAATTTCCTTTCGAAAAATTAAGGAAAATGGAAAAACCCGGGGTTGGAAAAGTTTGACCCCTCCAAAACTGGGTTTGTTCCCCCCCCTTTTTGCAAGATTTTCCCCGGTCAAATTTTTTAGAAAACCCTTTTAATAGTTTTTTTGGGGTGTTTTTAGGGGTTATAGCTTTTAAAAAATTTTTTCTTACCACTTTCATTTGAAAAAAATTTTAAAAAAAAACCAAAAAATCCATACCCAAAAGGGCTGAAAAAACTTTCCCAAAAAAAAAATCAAAAAAAATGTTTGAAAATTTTAATTTTTTAATTATTTTTAAAATTTTTAAAAAAAAAGGGGGTGGAAAGGCCCCCAAGGGGGATTTAAAACCCCCTTTGGATTTTTTTTAAAAAGGGTTTTTTTATTCAAAGGTTTGGGGGAGGAGCTTTGGTGGATTCGCCCCTTTTTAAAAAAGGGGAAAAAAACCTTTTTAAGAGGGGGGGGTGTTTGTTTTATAGGATATTTTTTTTTTGGGGACCCGGGGTTTCCCCGGGGGGTTATCTGTTTTGGGGTTTAAACACCCTCCCGGAAAATTCGGGTTTTTCCTCACCCGGGGGACCTGAGTGGCCCCTTCTTTTTCACCGGGATCGAGCATTTTAAAGCCTGTTCCCCTTTTCCAGAAAATTTATTATTTTTAAAAGTTTTAAGGGGAAAAATTTTTCTACGAAGGGAATTGTTTTTAGAATTTCAAAACCTTCAAAATCAAGGGGGGTATTCGGGGGAACAAGGGGTTTTTTTTTAAAAGGTCCCCTTTCATGAGCAAAGAAACTTAAAAAAGGGGTTTCTTGACGTGAAATAAACCAATCGAGACCCCTTTCTTACTTTTTCCCGCCCTTTAAGGGGGCGCCGGGGGTCATCCCTCTACTATTGGGTTTTTCCCCGGGGTTTTCAAAACCTAATTTTTATACGAAATTTTTTTTTTTCTAACTCTTTCCCTTATTTCATTCATTTTTTTTTTGGATCTAAATACGGTTTTTCTCCCTAGTGCTTACAAAAAACCATTCCCACACAGGGAAAAAAAGGGGGACTGGCGTTTTTTGGATTTTTTAAAAAAAAACCTTTTTATTAAAAACCCCCATTTTTTCCTTTTCTTTGGCGTTTTTTAACGGGGGTTTAATTAACTTTTTTTCAGGGGTTTACCCCGAAAACCGTAATTTTTCCCCAAAAAAATTATATTTTTCCGAAAAAAAAACCCCGGTTTAAAATTTTACCTTTGTTTTTTTCCAAAAAAACCCCTTTCCCCGGGGCAAAAAATAATTTTTTCAATTTTTCCCCAATTTAATGGGGAAAATTTTTTAAGTTTGTTCCGAAACCGCATTTTCCCCCTAAATTTTTCCTGTAAAAATAAAAAAATTTTTAAAATTTTATCTTTTTTGGGGCGAAAAAAACCAATTTTTCGCTAAAAAGCTTATTTTTGGGGTTCAACGGGAATTTCACCGGGGTTTTTAAATTTTTTTTTCCTTGGGTTAAAAAATTTTCCCATTTACCCAAAAAAATTTTTCAAAACCTTTTTTCCAGAAAGGAATTCTTTTTTATTTCGGGTTTTTGGGGAAAAAAACAGCTTTGAACACCACAAAATTTTTTGGGGGGGGAATTTCGGGGAAATTTCACCCGGGGGTTTTTTGGTTGTTTTAGCTGTGGTTTTCCCAAAAAAAGTCATTTTCCCAAATTAAATTTTTTTTCCTGTGCAAATTTACCAAAAACTTTTTTTATTTTTTTGTGGCTTAAAAAACAGCAAAAAAACCCCTAAAAATTTATTTTTTTTGGGCCCAACGGGGAAATTTACACCAAGGTTTTTTTGCGTTTTTTTGCGGAACCCAAAAGTTTTAGCCTTTTTTTTTCCGTCCCAAAAACGCAAAAAAAAACAATTTTATCTTTTTTTGTGGCAAAAAAAAAAGTTTAACAAAAAAGTTGTGTTTTTCCTTTTTGGGCAAAAAAGGGTTCTAATTTTTTTTCTTTTCACCAGTAAAAAATTTTTTTTCAGCCCAAAAAAAAATTTTTACAAAAAAGTTTTTTTCCCTTTAATTCAAAAAAATTTTAAAGGTTTTTAAAGGGCAATACATCAATTTTTTGTCCTTTTTGGAGCGCAATTTATATCCAAGGGTTTCCCAAGCTTCTTAGTGGTTTACAAAAAAATTTTGGGGAAAAATAAAGATATCTTCAAACAAACAGTGTCTTACATTTTTTGAACAAACAGTATGTCAAAATGAGGTGGCGGTCTTCGCCTGCAAGTGGCAGAGGCCCAAAAATTTCCTAGGCAGGCCGGGGCGCAGCACAGCAAGGGGACGTCGCAGCAGGGGTCATCGGGGAGGCCCAAAAAGCCGCGGGCATCTAGCTGCCGTGTGCGATACAACCCAATGGTTTTTGATTTGGGTTTCAGGTCATCCCCTTCCTCCCCCATGACATCACAACCCCGCCAAGAGTCGGTGGCAACTCAGACCAAAAACCCTTGTGGGATGGCCGGGGGGGGTCAGCGGCCGTCACCGTCCCCAACCCCCCTCTGTCCCTCGGTTCCTCAGCCCAGGATTACTATGTGGTCTGGGGTAGCGCCCCTATTGGGGGATGAAAAAAAATTTAAGGGGGAGTCAGCAGCTATTGGCAGCGAAAAAATGGGGCCCAAAACCCCCGCTTCTTGCAGTAGGGGGCAAAGTTAAAAATGTTGAGAGGGCATGGAGGTCATGTTTTGAGGGGTCCCTCTGCATACAAGACCGGGGTGAGGGCAGCGTGACGAAAAAACAAATAAATGATTTGTACCGACCCCACTTGGGGGCGGGGAGGGAAGGCTTATCATCGTCAGGAGAAAGGGGGGGTCAGCTTGTGGTCAGGCAGGGGCGCCAGCAATGGGGGCGTGTGGGGCCGTGAGTCAGCAGGTGCAGCATGTGAGGGTTTTGGGGGCCAAACGGCCAGGGGGAAAAAAAACCCCCGCTTCGCAGGTCCAAGAAAGTAGCGGCCCAAGGGGCTCGCGAGGCAGGGCGGCAGTGTCACCAGTGTGGAGCGTTTGGGGGTAAAAACCCAACTCGGCGGTGTGGAGTCCTTTGCTAAGACACCGGAGGAGCCGAAAATGGGGGATTTTTAGAATTTTAAGCAGAAAATGAAGCGTGGCCAGGGACTAACTTGGCACCCGGCCCCCTGTCAAACAATGCGCGTCAACCTCCGGTGCCTGGGAGAAAGTGGCTAAATTTGGTGGCCACCTGCCCCCGCAGCAGACAGAGCCCATGGCACGCATGCCATTGCAGCCGTCAAAGGGGTCACCCCCTCTGAGAAGGGAAATGTTTTTTCTTTGACATCATCTCCGATCCAGAGCTCCGCTCCCCCGCTACTCATGCGCCCCAGTCGTTCAGTGAGGCGTTGCAAAGAGACAAAGATGCGTCCAACCATCCCAAGGTGGAAACTGACCCTCTCCGTCCAAGTTTTTTGGTGCTGCAGCCCTCCTTTTCCAAATTTGGGGGGATCTGACCTTCAGAGAACTAAAAGGCTTGTGCCGAGCCGAGTGGGGAGTTCCAAGCCTAATTTCCTTTAAAAAAAAGGGGAGTACCAGCACTAATAAAAATGTAGAACAGAAGGTGGGCCCGTCCTTTAGTTATTGGTTTTTTCCAAAGGTGCACGGCACGCGGGCGCTGGAACTGTAATACGGCCAGGGGCCCTACATTCCTTAGGCCCCGGGGGGGAATGTGCTTCTGGCCCCGTCACCCCAACAACTTGGAAGGAGACGCGCTTTCTCCTCCACAATTTTCAAAAATCGTCTCCTTTACCAGTGTCCCCCCCCCTCCTCCTCCACCACCATCTCAGCCTCCCCAAAATATGCTCCTCATACCCCAAGTGTAGGGCGCGGTTTTTTTTACGCAGTTTTACACCTGGCTTTCCTCGTGATTGAAGCCCAAAAAGGGGGGGAACTGCTTCGGACATGCGCAAGAAAACGTGTGTGGCTTTCTGCGCGCCAACTGCAATGGAAAACCCTGGTGAGGACAATGGGAGGAACATGGTGTCCCCGGCTTGCACCCAGGGGGGTTGGTCCATGGCCCTGCATGGGCCGGTTTTAATTGGTTGTGAAAAGGTTTGAAGTCTTCCCCCATCTTCAGAAGATTCTGAAAATGGCAGGAAAATGTGCATGCACTTCATCCATTTTCCCACAAAGCGGAAACCCCCCCTCGAGTTGCAGCGGGAGAACGGCCCCCCCCAAAACACTTGATATCGATTTTTCCCCCGTTGGAATTTCCGCCCGAAAGTTGGACCGACTGTATGAACAAGAAAAAACCATTAACGATTTTTTGATGATCCAGGTGGAAGGGTATCCCCTGTGTACTTTGTGTTTGCCCGTGGGGGGCTCATGCTGACCCTGCCCTTTGTTGAGGCCATTCGAGGAGGCCACATTATTTGTCAGTCGCCAGGACTACGGGATAATGGGCATTCCCCTGCTTCAGGGGATGGCGATGCGAAAAAATTTTTGGGCAGGGGGGTGGGGATGGGCGACTACATCTCGCGGCCACAGGTCCTGGGGACTGAAATGGAGGAGGAGGAGGCATTGGGAAGAAGCATTGTTGGTGAAATGAGTGGATTTTCTCCCCAGGTGAAAAGAGAGGAGAAGCGGAGCAGCAGGGGGAGGTAGATGGGATGAGGAAGAGAGGCAGAGACCCGCAAGCCGTGGCGTATAAGTGGAGATGGGGAGATGGCCCGCAGCTGTGATTTGCCTGGTAGTGACAGCCGAATAGTCAGTTTCCGGCGGGGGGATGACTTTGGCTTCCCCCCCTATTGGCCCCGCTAGGTCCAAAGGGGAGCCTTTTTCCCAGTTGGGGGAGGAAAAAATCAAATACTATAGGGAAATCCTCCGTACCCGTTGGCGCTCCCTAGGGCGCATGTCCCTCCTCGACAGGTCTGCCGGGGGGTTTTCAGCGCCAGTATACTGCCCGGCGGCGGGGGAAAGGGGGGGGGGTCGGAGCAGTCCCAGCTCCTCAGCAGAACCCAAAGTTGGAGTCCTGTGGCAGCTTCCTTCCCCCCTAGTGAGGAGGGCAGTCGCCAGCAGCGCAGGAGGCCTGGAGCGCCCCTAAAACAACAGGTGGTGGCCACTTGGACAGCACTTCCCCCGTTAGAAGTCCCCGGGGTTCTGGGCACCCAACTGGATGTGTGGCGAACTTCCCGGTTTGCAGTGGGAAGCTGTCCTCCCCGGCCCCAGTAGTGTGGCATACGGGTGTTCAGTGCGGCGGGGGCCTGTTCCCCCAAGGAGAACCCCTTGTCCGGGAAATGTGGAACGATTGACCTTTGTCAAAAAGAATAGGGTGGATCGGCCAGGATTTCCCAACACCCAAATTTTGGGCGTAGATTTTCATAGCCTGAGCCTCCCCCAAACTGTGAGAAAGAGTCTGGGTTCAAACTACCTGCCTCAGCCATATTCTGATCCGTCACCCCCTGATGCCCCAAAATCTGTGACAGTTTCTCCATTGCCACCCAACCCTCTTTACCGGGTTTGGGATTGCCCCCCACCTCCCACTGTGTCATTGTGCCCCTGTTTATCTCTGTGCTGCTGTGGCTGCTGCCGTGACCCCCAAATTGTCATTTTCACTCTCTGACCTCATGCTGTTGTCCTGCCGCCTTTTACCTCACTCTTGTCTTTTTGCCACTCTGGGCCCACTCCAGTTTTTTTCCACCCCAGAATGTGATTGTGCCACTTTTTGACCTCATGTGTACTGTGGCTGCTGCCCGGGCCCCACCTGTGTCATGTGCCACTGTCTGCCTCATGTGTGCTGTGGTGCTGCCGGGGACTACACTGTTTTGTGCCACTGTTGACCTCATGCTGTGCTGTGGCTGTGCCGTGACCTCCCCACTGTGTCATTGTGCCACTCTTTTTTGGCTATTCCTGTTTTTGCCCTCTCCCCAAAAGTCATTGTGCCACTGTTGACCTCATTTTGTGTGGTGCCCCCGTCACCTCCCACTCGTCATAAAGTTGCCCCTGACTTAAACTTTTTTTTTTCCCGCTTTTCTGGGATGACTTTATCAGTCAAAATTCCCCCTTCGTTTTTTTGGGCGTTTTTGCCCTCTTAATTTTCCCAGGGAAATTTTTTTTGAAGCGATTTAAGAGTGGTGGCAGTCATGTGCGTGTATCTAAAAAAAAATTTATGAAGACCAAACAAGCTCCCTCTGCAATTTAAGCAGGCACATGTTTTACAGCACCAGCGGCTCTGGCAGTGGAAATAATGTTTTTTTTGTGTTCTTCCCCAGTAATTCGGAACGAAGTTTTTTTTTGCGGAAAAACGGCGAAGTGAACGAAACGAATTTCGGGAAATTCGCCATCTCTAATGCAAAACTTTCTAAAGTGTAAAAAAATAAATAAATAAAAAAAATGTAAACAAGTTCTTTCCCCCTTGGGTTTAAAAAAAAAAAAGTAAAAAAAAACACTTTAAAAAAATGTAAAAAAAAAAAAAAAAAAATAAAAAAAAAAAATAATATTTAATAAAAAAATAATTGTGCTAAATTACACACACAAAAAAACCTACAATTTGGTTCCACATGCCCCCAAAAACTGTAGAATTAATTAATAAAATATGAAAAATGAAATGTGTAAAAAAAAAAATTAAAAAATAAAAAAAAAAAATTGTTAAATTAAAAAAAAAACTGCTTATTTATAAGTAATTAAACTATTCCCCCCTAAAGTTAAATTGCCGAAAAAAAAAAGAGGCCCCATCCACGATCATTGAAAAAATAAAAAAAGTTAAAAGTTTTAAACGCAAAGGAGGCAAAAACTAAAAAAACGTTCTGGTCATTAACTACTTTTCAGGCCTGGGAGTTAAGGGGTTAAACACTGAATAGCACAGCTTTTGCCCAAAAACTGGGCAAAAGATCCTGCATGTTCTGAGTTTTTTGGAGCACCAGCCCAGTAGAAAAACCGTGCAGTATAGACTACTGTACAGATTTTGTGTGAACGTCTATGGGGATGGTTGACAGTCGGTTTTCAGATCTGAAAATGTCTGAAAATCCGGCGAAAAAACCCACGGCGCGTGGATGGACCCTGACACACCATGATATCATGACACAGAATTATTGCAACTTTTTCAATGCTTTTCAATGGCTTTTGTTTACAGATAGGAGCAGATAACACAGAAAGCTGTGATATCACGGTCAAGCTGAACTCTGCTTCAGCAGTCACATCTAGCCATATAAAGGAACAACTTTAAGTAAAAAAAAAAAATTGTATTTAAAAAAAAAAATATGTTATATGTAAAACCAACATAATAGAATTACTGTACAATGTACCATTTAACCTCAGCAGGTTGTGCATGACAAAAGGTAAGTAAAAAACAATGACAGTCATCTAATTAACCACCAGAAAACACAATCAGCAGACAAAGGGAATTGGAAACTGCTGAAAGATTTCTAAGCATGATGATTTGAAACACCCCAGCCATTACATCAGTTAATAAATGACTTGTAGTATTAACATACTGAATATAATACATACATGACATGATGATGTCTTCTTTCAAGGCTGAAATACAGTGGATTTGTGCTGCAATGCAGCTAAAAATCAATAACCCTTCTAACTTACATGCATTGTCAGCAGACAAGATTAATCAAGAGAGGATCAGGGACTTCTATTAAGATTCACTTCAGATTACATCTTCTAAAGGGCACTGGTAAGCACATACAAAGAGCCTTAGTAACGATTATAACTGTATTTTTTTGTAAGGGTACAATAAATTGGTATTTTATTTCCCTGTCTTCCTTTATATAGTTTTGAAGTTATTCTATATAGCAGTAACAGGAACCAATTAACAGTTTCCACCGTTCAGTTTGCTTGCACAAATCATTTTCAATTCAACCCATAATACTTACACAATCCCATAATTATCTGAAACAATACAACATATACAAATATCATATCTATGCCATTTAAATAATAATAATTATGACTGCTATGGATAGATGTCCAGTTTAAAAAAATAAAAATAAAACTATTTAAAAGACTTAAATCTGTAGGTCTTGTGTTGTCCTGCATCACAAAGACATCCCATTTACATAATTGAGCACTGTGTAATGCTTATCATCCCCCGTGGTGGCACTGTAGGGAAACTGAACACTTGCCAGGTCTCCCCAAATATTGCAGCTAATTGTTGGGGGTCCCAACAATGCAAGACTTTGTGATCAGCTTATGGTAAAGGGACCATACTATGAAATAAGATTACCATTAGTGAATAACCCCTTTACTAATCATTAATTAGGTTATTGCGTTTTGTATAGTTCAAACGTGTCTAAGATTCATTTTATGTGAAGTAGGAAAGTCTAAAGATAAAATACACCCTAAGTTTATAGCAAAGTCTGTGCCAAAGATAGCAAAGAATTTAAGCAAAGAATACTGTGCTACTTCCCGTCTGTACAACATATCACACTTAAATTGCAGGCAAAAAAATACATTATAAAAATAACGTATTTGTATTGTATACAGTTAGCTGATTGTTTTACCGAGTTACAGCTTAAATTAACCTATCACTGACCCAACCAATCTAAAACTGTCATAAAGCATTGCCATATGATCCCAATTCATAAATGGTCAATACAAAAATGATGCATACATAGATAGATAGATAATAGATAATTATAGATAGATAGATAGATAGATAGAAGATAATAGATAAAAGATAGATAGATAGATGAAAATGGCATAATGTATTGTATAAGAGAGGAAAATAAGCAGAATAAATCTTTTAATCATCCAAGGGACTGAATCCCTGCTTTACCAAATAAATTGCTAGTGTGAAAATTATTGAAATGGTAAACAATGTGAAAAACAGATTGTGTCAGATAAGTGGCTCACACCATAATTAAGTGATATGATGCTAAACATAAAGACAGGGGCGTAACTAGAGAAGCCAGGGCCCCATAGCAAGTTTTTGGATGCCCCCCCCTCCTTGACGACCACGCCCATGTACCAGACCTGCTGTTTAGATAATGTAGGATAATACAAGGGGCAAATACCTCACCATACATCACACCATCATACTGCAAACCAATCAAATCCACTATACAAGACCAACATTACCAAATAACCTATTACCTAAGGACCTCTTATTCCACCACACACCACAAATAACACCACATGTGACTGAAAAACCCCTACACTATTACTGACATACAGACCATTACTTCTAATAATATTCAATAAATATTAATAATAATATAGTGACCATAAAGTGTATATTACTAGTGTACACAGGCTCTGCAGACTGTATATACCACCATACAGTGACGCATATAGTGGTAGACACCAGTGTACACAGCGCTGCAGACTGTATATTCCCACCATACAGTGCCCATATAGTGGTAGACACCAGTGTACCAGTGCTCTCAGACTAGTAATTACACATACATGACCATATAATGGTAGACACCAATTGTACACATGCTCTGCAGACGATATGACCTCCATACAGTACCATTATAGTGGTAGAACACATGAACACAGCCTGTGCAGACAATAGTGATTACAGTGCAGTGACAATCTTGTGACTCACAGTGACGTTTCTCTGACCAGTCATTGACTTTCTCTTTTGTTTCTGCATCCGGTCCATCCGCCATCTTGATGACATCCCCGACCACTAGTCCCCTGCAGATTTAGACACAAATATCTAGAATCTCTATTTCAGCACCTGCCCCCTGGCTAATATGGGTCATTTAGGCAGGCAGTTAGATAGGTATATGGGCCCCAAATAGGCAAGGTATAGTACCAATAGAGTGCCCAATATAGGCAGGCAGGTTTACGTAGATATATGGGCCCCAAATAGCAAGGTTTAAAGTACCAATAGATGCCCAATAGCAGGCGAGTTTAGGTAGCATAGGGAGCCATACAGTAGACAGGGGTTAGTGGCTATAGGGCCATATAGGTAAGAGGTTCAGGTACGACAAGGGGCCCCATATAATAGACCGGCAGGCTTGTGGTATACCACACTTGGGGGTTACGCGCATACTAGTGTGAAGAGGCAGCCATATGCTGTATAGCAGGCTAATGGGCTTATTGGCATCATATAGGGGGCTGTATAGTCAGCAGATATAGGCTATATAGGCTGCAGGCGTATAGGGGCTGTATAGGCAGGCAGCATATAGGGGCTTGTGCAGCAGCATATAAGTAGGGGCTGTAAAGCAGGCAGGCATATAGGGGGCCTGTATAGGCAGCAGGCATAAGGGACTGTATAGGCAGCAGGCATATAGGCTGTGTAGGCAGCAGTAATATACGGGCGGTATAGGCAGCGGCATATGGGGGCTATTAGGCAGCAATGGGCTAATAGGCACAAATGCTATAGGCAGCATATCTATAGGCAGGCATATGGGGGGTTATATAGGCAGCATATTGGGCTATAGGCAGCATATGGGGGCTTTTAAAGGCACATATGGGGGCTATAGTAGGCATATTGGGGCTATAGCATGCATTTGGGGGTCTATAGTAGGCCAATTGGGGGCTATAGGCAGGCATATGGGGCTATAGGCAGGCATATGGGGGGTATAGGCAAGGCCATAATTGGGGGGTATAGGCAGGCATATGGGGCTATAGCAGGCATAATATGTGGGGCTATAGCAGCATAATAGGGGCTATAGGCAGCCATATGGGGGCTAGAGGCAGGCATATGGGGCCAATAGGCAGCATATGGGCATAGGCAGGCATATGGGGAGTATAGAGGCAGCATATTGGGGCTATAGCAGGCATATGGGGGTATAGGCACATATGGGCTAATAGGCAGGCATATGGGGGCTATAGCAGGCATATATGGGGGCTAAAGGCAGCAGAAATGGGGGCCTATAGGCAGCATATGGGGCTACTAGCAGGCAATGGGGGCTATAGGCAGCATATGGGGGCTATAGCAGCATATGGGGGTATAGGGAAGCAATATGGGGGGCTATACAGTCATATGGCTTAAGTAGGCATATGGGGGTCTATAGGCAGGCATATGGGGGGCTTTAAGCAACATATGGGCTATAGGCCAGGCAAAATGGGAGGCTTATACAGCAGGCATAAGGGGGTATAGTAGGCAATGGGGGGCTTAAGGCAGGCATATGGGGGCTATAGCAGCATATGGGGGCTATAGGCAGCATAGGGGGGGTATAGTAGGTATATGGGGGGCTATAGGCAGCATATGGGGGGCATATAGGCAGACATTGGGGGCTAAAGGCAGGCATATGGGGGTATAGCAGGCATATGGGGGCTATAGGCAGAGACATAGATGCTAAGGCAGGCATATAGGTAGATAAAATAAGAAACAACTTACCTCACCTCGCTTCCAAACGCTCCCCACCGCCAGGCGCCGCTCCTCCGCTCTGCAGCTCTACCTGCAGTCTCTGCGCTCAGCGAACAGGCGGCGCAGGTGATGTGACTCACCGCGCGCGCCCACGTGACCCACAGAGGGCGGCAGGGGGAAGTTAACAGAGCGGACGATCGCCGCTCCATCCTGTCTACTACCGAGCAACGCTGGCCTCTGAACGCTCGACTGGCGCCGGGGGGCCCGCGTTCAGAGGAAGTATCGCTGGGCACCCGCAGTCTCCCGCCGCAGTTGAACTGTTAAGTTCACTGCCGGCGGGCCCAGACGGCTTACAGGGGTACGACGTGGTAGCAGCTGCCCCGGGCCCCCCGAAGCGCAGGGCCCCTAGGCAACTGCTCTGCACCTTGCTAGCCCCAGTAGTTTACGTACGCCCCCTGCATAAAGAATAAGTCCTGCATGACACAGACATGGTCAAGTACATGGTCCTGATTAATACAAGATCATTGATAATCAGGGGCATTTCAGCTCTTTCTAGCTTTCCTTACACAGTGACTTTAGGATGTGTGCCAGATCATACTCGTAACACTATTTCACAGAAGTAAATATATCATTTTTTAATTGAGATTTCTATTGTTCAGGTGCTTAGTAAGGCAATGTCTCCACAGGAAAGTTAAAATACCATCGGAAATTTGACGGTATTGGAACTTCTCTGCACCGCCTTTTCTTCCTGTGCGTTTTTTGCGTACAAAAAATCAAGATTGGATTTTGGATTCCTACAGGCCCAATACACTTTTGTGGGAATAACTTTTTAATACTTTCACCTATCCAAGTGATTCAGAGATTGTTTACTCATGACACATAGAGTGACATGTATGAAAGGGTTTTCACCCTTATTCTGGCATACAATGAATGTGTGCATTGTTTGTAAGACTAACACTTTCGAATCCCTATCATAAAGGGGTGTAAAACTGGGGGCATTTGGGGATGTTAGGGGGCTTTCACACCACTTTTTAAAATTTGGGATAATATATGAATGTGGTTCGGCAAAAAATTGCTTTACTGCCTACGGCAGATCTTTTTAATGGGGTCTCCCCGAGCCTGGGGAGTCAAAGTGAAGCTAGACTTCTGAAAGGGGGCAAAAATGCCCCAATATTTCTAAACTTACACCATACTTTAAAAAAAGTAATTCATTTTAATTTTCAAACTGATAAAAAATTTTAATTATTTAAACTTAATGAAAAATGTAATAATATAAATTAATATAAAAATATATCCCAAAAATAGAAAAATCCCTAAAAATGTATTTTAAAATTTCATAGAATCTTAAAATAAATTTTTAAATTAAATAACCCACTGATTATATCAATTTTTTATTTTCAATTTTTGCTACATTAAATTTTTTAAATTTTTTTTGTGCCTCACCTTTATTCACGCACCACAAGTATTTCAGGGACCTGGGTCCACCAAAAAAGATCATAATAGTGTTGACTTATTATCGACAAAGTTGAAATCGGCATGGATTTACTAAATGGGGGGAATTTTTCTAACGAAAATTTAAATTTTAGGAAAACTTCGGTTCGAACAAGCGAACTTTGGGGGCTTGGGTAAGAAGTGTGCTTTTTATTGATAAAAGGTGGACACTGGCGAAAATGGGGCAAAACACTCTGGAGGAAAAAGGGGGAAAACCCGCTACATGTGCAGAGAAAGCCAATCAAGACTGGCGGATTCTGTGACGTCACCGCACTAAAATCCGGGCGCGCGCCGGAGCCCACTCCCTCACTGTCCAATCAGGGGAAAGGGGCTCCGCGGTGGCTCTTACTAAAAAATTTGTTTTTATATAGCGATTTCTGTGGGGGTCTCAGTTGTCTCGGGAGGACTGTTCTCTTAATGTTTATTTCTAATTTTTTGGGTTTTGGTTTCTGAAATCCAGTGTGGTCCACTGTAAAAGAAATTCCCACCCCCCAATATCCAAGTGGGATCAAAAGCAGTTCCTGTTGTATTCATTTAAAAAACAGCGTTTTTCCCAATAAAAATTTACCACTTCATTTTTGGCTGCTCAATTCTATTGCAAAAATTAAACCCCGGGGTTTAAATTTTAAGGTTTTTTTGGCTGGGTGCTGACCCAAGAAACCTTTCTTTTTAACCCCAAAAAATATAAAAATTTTTTCCCTGTAGAAATTCAAAAGCAAGGTTAATTAAAACCCTTGAATCTTTGTTGTTTGGGTGGGAAAAACACGAAAATTTTTCCCCCGGGCTAAAAAACTCTTTTTGTGGGGCCTCAATTTTTTTGGGGGCCTTTTACATAAAAAGGGGTTTAAATTAAAAGCGTTTTTTGTTTGGTGGCTGCCCCAAAAAAAACCGCCTTTTTCCCAACGCCAAAATTTTATAAATTTTTTTCCGTACCCTTAATTCACAAAAAAGGTTGAAAACAACGGGTATCTCTTGTTGTGTGGCGTAGAAAACACCCCAATTGTACACGCTACAAGCAACTAGTTTGTGCGGCTAAAATTTCTTTGGCGAATTTAAACCCGGGGGTTAAATTTTTAACGTTGTTTTGCTGGTTTGCTGAAAAAACAAAAAACCCGTCTTTTTCAACGCCAAAATATAAAAAATTTTTCCTGTGGGCCTAATTCACAAGAAAATTTTTAAATTACAACTGTATTTGTTGTTTTGGCTTTAGAAAAAAACGCAAATTGAACACGCTAAAAAGCTACTGTTTGGCGGTTTAAATTTTTTGGCGAAATTTTACATAAAGGGGTTTTTAAAAAAAGGGTTGTTTGCTGGTGTGCTGACAAAAAAAAAACCGTTTTTTTCAAAAAAAAAATAAAATTTTTTCCTGTGGGCCAAAAATTCAGGGCCCCGGGTTAATTAAGCCTGTTTGGGGTTTTTACTTTTTATTTAAAACCACGTTTTTTTAAACGACACTTTACAAGTAAATTTTTTTGGGCCCTTTTTGGGGAGCGCAATTTTAATCCAAAAGGGTTCCCCAAAAGGGGCCCTTTGTTACGGGGTTAAAGGGAGTCAAAAACAGGGTGATATTTATCTTTTACGGGATATATCATCAAACAGAGTTGTCCCTTTTTAGAAAAAACCCGTAGGGTCGGGACGGGGAGGGGGTGGGGGGGCTCTGCACCTGCGATTTGGCAAGGGGCCCAAAAAAATTCCTGGAACACCCCCGGGTTTTTGCAGAAAAGCAAGGGGACGCCCCGCAGCGGGGGTCACTGGTGAGGCCACAACTGCCGCTGTATCTAGGGCCGTGTGTTGTTCAGAAACCCCAAAGGGGTTTTGTTTGGTTGACTAGGTCATCTTCTTCCTCCCCGATGACATCTGACAACCCCAGCCCAAAAGTCGGTGGGAAACCCCAGACACAACCATTAGTTGGGGGGCCCCGGGGGCGGGTCCCGGGGGGGTTTCACCTGTCCCCCAGCCGCCCCTGTCCCATCCCGGGTTCCCCCAGCCAGAGATCTACTAGTTGGGCTGGGCTCAGCGGCCCCCTATATAGCGAGGATGGAAAAATTTGAGGGGGCAGTCAGCAGGGTACTTGGGCAGCGAAGAAAGGGGCCAATATCGCCCGCGTCTTGCTGTAGGGGGCAAAGTATAGATGTGGAGAGTGGGTGGGAGGTTTATGTTGGAGAGGTCCAGCCTCGGGGGATAACCCAAAGGGCCCGGGATTAGGACAGCAGTTTACGGGTGAAACACAAATAGATGATGGGGTGAGCCGACCCGGGACTTGGGAGCCGGGTGTGGCAAGGGGTTCTCATCGTCAGGAGAAGAGGGCGTCAGCTTAGGGGTCAGCAGCAGCGCAGCCGCAAAGTGGGTTTTTTTGGCCGTGAGCAGCAGGATAGAAACAGTGTGGGGGTTTTGGGGGCCAAACGGGCCCCGGGGGAAAAAAATCCGCTTCGGGGAGGTCCCCAAAAAAAGTAGCGGCACAAAGGGGTCAGCGGGAAGGGGAGCGGCGCAGTAGTCACTCAGTGGGAGCGTTTTGGGGGTAAAAAACCGATACTCGGCGGTGTGGCGTTTTTTTTTCTAAGGGCACCGGGGGGAGGGCCCAATTGGGTATATGTTTGGAAAATTGTTGGGGAGAAAAAGGGAAACGTGGCCAGGGGGTTTAGTTGGCCCACGGCCCCGCTCAAAACAAGCAGCCCTCAAATCCGGTGGCCTGGGGAAAAAAAATGCGGCTCAGATGTTTGGGGGTCCATCCTGCTGCCCCGAACAGCAGCAGCAGCAAACGCCCCTGGCACGCATTTCCAATTGCAGCCAGCCAAAGGGTTCCCCCACCTTGCAGAAGGGGGCTGTTTCTCTTTGACATCATCTCCCAGGGCCAGTTTCCCTGGGTCCTCGCTATTTATGGCCCCCAGGTTTTGGCAGGGGGGCGATTGCAAAAAGACAACAGTTTCGTCCAACCCTTTCCCAAAGGGGCAGGGAAACTGCCCGTAAACGTTTCCAAGTTGGGTTGGGTGCTGCAAATCCCTCCCTTTCCAAATGGTGGGGTCTGCCCGTTCAGAGAAAATAATGGCTTGGGTGCCGAGCCCAGTTGGGGGAGTTTTAAAACCGTAATTTCTTTTTCCCAAAAAAAAGGCAGTACCAGCCCCTTCATAAATATTTTTAGAACCCGAAGGGGGCAGTCCTTGGCTTATTGGGTTTTTTCCAAGGTGCACGGCCCCGCGTGGAGTCTGGAGCGTAACTACGGTTTAGGGCCTTTTTCGGCCCACTGGGTGAATGTTTTCCAGCCCCGGCACACCAACTTGACATGAGACGCCATTTCTCCTCCACGTTGTCAAACGCTGCACCCGCGCCCAAAGTCCGCCTCCTCCTCCTCCAACCCCCCAAAAACCATCTCAGCCTCCACAAGTACTGCTTCCTTTAATTTCCCAAAAGTAGGGCCCCAGCCGGTGTCAGCAGTTTTACACCTGGCTTTCCCGGGGGAAAAGAAAATCACCAGGGGGGAACTGCTCCCCGTCATGCAGCCCAAGGGAAAACGGGGTGGTGGTTTCCCCGCCAACTGCAAATCGGAAACCCCCCCCCCCCCCCCCCCCCCTTTTTTTGGGGGGGGGGGACAATTTGGGGGGAACAGGGGTCCGGGGGTGCACGAGGAGGGGGTTTGGGCCATTTCGGGCCCGCATGGCGCCCCCTGTTCAATCTGGTTTTTGAAAAGGTTCCCGAGTCTTCCCCCGATTTTTTCAAAAACATTTTTGAAAAAAGGGCCCGGGAAAATGTGCATGCACTTTATCCCTTGGGAAAAAACCAGGAACACCCTCCTCGAGTTGCAAACGGCAGAACGGCCCCCCAACACACTCTGTTTTGCGATGTTTCCTCCCGCTGGAATTCCAGCCGGCCCCATGTTGGACCCCAATGTAAAAACAGAGAAAAAGGGCCCTTTAAAGATTTGTTTATGACCCCCGGGGACAGTTACTCCCCTGTGTAATTTTATGTTAGCCCGTGGGAGCTCATGGTTACACCTGCGTTTGCTGAGGCCCCTTCGAGGAAAGGGGACGTTATTTGTCAGTCGCCAGGCTATGGGATGAAAAAACATCATTCCACTGCTTCCAATGTCCCGGGGAAAAGATCTGGGAAAAAACTGGGCTGGGCAGGGGGGGTGGAGGGGTGGCGATTTCATCTCGTGGCCCCTGAGTCGGTGGGACTGAAATGGAGGAGGAGGAGGAGGAAATTTGGGGCCCCCAAACATTGGGCTGGTGGGAAAAGAGTGGGAATTTTTTACCCAGGTGGGCAAAGGGGGGGGCCGGAGCAGCTGGGGGAGGGTATGGAGATGAGGAAGATGAGGCAGTTTACCAACAAGCACCTTGGGGTATACAGTGGAAAAGGAGGGAGGGAGCCCCTCGGGGGTCACTTGTGGATGGCCCCCAGCATGCTTATTTGCCCCGGGGTAGTGGGCAGGGCCCAATAGTCGCCCTCCGGCAGAGGGTTTTTTCTGGCTCTCCACCCCATTGGGGCCCCCGTAGGTTTCCAAAAAGGGGGGGCCCTTTTTTCCCCCCCTTTTTGAGAGGGAAGGACAAACTCAAATTTCTATAGGGGGAAAACCTCCGTAAACGTGGGGTGCTGCCTATGTGCGGCATCGTCCCCCCTTGACGGTCTGACCAGGGGGTTCCTAGGGGCTCAGTACTACTGCCGTTTGGGGGAAAAGGGGGGGGGGTAGGGGCGGGAAAACTCCATCGTAGTTTAAACCCAAGTCTGGAGTCACTGATGAGCAGCTTCCTTCACCCGCCAGAGGGGGGCAGTCGCCCGTGCAGCAGCAGGGAGGACCTGGGCAGTCCCTGAACCAAAAAAGGTTGTGGCCCCCACTTGGACGGGACTCTGCCCCCCTCAGTTAGAAGAAACGCTGGATCTGGGGGAAACCCAAAATGGAAGTGTGGCCCCCAAAATTGCCGAGTTTTCAGTGGAGAAGTGGGCCCGCCCGGCCAGGTGTGGCATCAGAGGGGGGTTTTAGTTTTCGGGGGGGGGCCACGTTACCCAAAGGGAAAACCCCCTTTTCCCGGGAAATGTGAACGACTGCCCCTTTTTCAAGATGAATAAAGGGGTGGTCGGCCCCGGATTTCCAAACAAACCCAAAGCCTTAGGCTTTTAGTCTGGGTTCAAAAATACCTGCCTCAGCCACTATTCTGTTTCCACCACCCCCCTGATGCCCACACATCTGTGGGCAGTTTCTTCCCCTTGACTACCACCATCTTTACCCGGGGGGCTGGTATTGCCCCCCCACCTCAACACTCTTGTCATTGTGGCCCCTCTATGAAACCCCATGCGGGGCTGCTGTTGTGTTTTCCGGAAACCCCCCTGTGTCATTTGCCCCAAATGTCTGACCTCAAAGCTGTGCTGTGGCTGCTGCCTTTCCCCCACATGTGTTTATTGTGCCACTGGTAAACCCCTTTTCTGCTGCTGCTGCCATGGGCCTCCCCTTTAGTCTTGTGCCACCCCTGTGGCTTCCTCCTGTTTTGCCCCTCCCGAATGTCATTGTGCCATGCTGATCTCATGTTGTGCTGTTTGTGACCTCCCCACTGTAAACATTTTTGGGCACTTTTTGGCCCCAATACGTTTTGCGCCTCCAGAATGGTTTAAAGTGCCAAATGCCCCGACCTCATACTGCTGCCGCCGTGACCTCCACACGTGTGTTTTGTCCCCACTCTGGGGCCTTTAATACTTTTTTTCCCGCCCCGAATGTCATTGTCCCATTTCCCGGGATCTCATACCCCTGCCGCCGTGACCTCCCACTGTGTAAATGGGGCCACTCTGGGGCCTAATATTTGTTTAGCCCCCTCCAAAAAGTCATTGTGCCACTGTGATTTCTTTAATGCTGCCCCCGGGTGACCCCACACTTTTGAGGGGTGACTCTGGGGCCAAATTACAGTTTTCCCGCCCCCAGAATGCCCATTGGCCACTGCCTGTTTCCATCCCGTTTGCTGTGTAAACCCCCAACACTGTATCATTGTGCCACTCTTGGCCTAATACTGTTTTGCCGCCTCCAAAATGTCATTGTGCCATGCCTGACCTCAAAATGTTTGCCCCCCGTGACCCCCACACTGTGTGATTGTCCCCTCTTTTGGCTAATTTTTTTGGGCCGCTCCGGGAAGGGTCTTGTGCCACGGGCCCTTGACTCTATTGTACCGCCGTGACCTCCACACTTTTGTTTGTCCACTCTGGGGCCCAAATTTATTTTTTGCCGTCGCCGAATGTCATTGTCCCACTGCCTGATCTATACGCTCCCCCGGCCGGGTGCCTCCACACTGTTTGTTTTATTCCACTCTGGGGCCCTAATACTGTTTTTCCCGGGCCTCCAGAATGTCTTGTCCCCACTGCCTGACCTCTTTACTGTCCCGCCGTGCCTCCACACTGTGTGTTGGGGCAATTTTGGGGCCTAAAAATGTTTTGCCCCCTCCAGAATGTCTTTTGTGCCACTGCCGGGCTCATTACTGCTGCCGCCGTGCCCTCCGCTCTCAGTCATTGTGCCATCTGGGCCTTCTCCTGTTTTGCCACCTCCAGAATGTCATTGTGCCCCCTTCTGACCCCCTTTCTCCCTGCTGTGACCCCTTTGCCGTCCTCCACACGTTTTCTTTGTGCCATGCCTGACCTCTATGCTGCCCCCCGGGGCCCCCCCACTGTGTGATTGGGGCCACTTGGGGCCCTAATATTTTTTCCCGCCCCCGAATTCTTTTGTCCCCACTGCCGGGATTAAAATTACTGCTACCCCCGGGGACCTCCACACTGTGTTTGTGACTTTTGGGGGCCTAATACGGGTTTTTCCCGGGCCTCCAGAATTTTCTTTGGGCCCACTCCCGATCCATATGCTGCCGCCGGGGAACCTCCACACTGTGTAAATTATTCCACTCTGGGGCCCCTAATACTTTTTTCCCACCCCAGAATTTTCTTTGGTGCCCTCCCCGGGACCTCATACTGTTTCCCGCCGGGGACCTCCACATGTGTAAATGTGCCCTTTTTCTTTTTTTTTTTCCCTTAATATGTTTTGCCGCCTCCAGAATGCCCATTGTGCCACTGCCTGATCTCATACTGCCCCGCCGTGCCCTCCCCACTGTGTTTGTGCCACTCTTTTGGCCAAATAGGGTTTTTCCGCCTCCAAAATGTCATTGTCCCACTCCCTGATCTAAATACTGCTCCCGCCGTGCCCCTCCACACTGTGTAAATTGTCCACTCTGTGGCCTAATACTTTTTTGCCCCCCTCCAGAATGTCATTGGGGCCAACTGCCGGGACCTCTGCTGCTGCCCCCGTGACCTCCGTTTCCCCGTTCATTGTGCCATTCTGGGGTTTCCTGTTTTGCCCTCCAGAATGTCATTGTGCCACTCTTTTCCCCTCATTCTGGGGTTTGTGACCCCTGCCTTTGCCCTCCACTGTGCCCTTTTTTCCCACTGTTTGCCCTCTGTGTTGCCCCCCGTGACCTCCGCTCTCAGTCATTTCCCATTCGGGTGGCTTCCTCTGTTTTGCCCCTCCGAATGTTTTGTGCCATGCCTGATTAAATGCTGCTCTGTCGTGACCCAACTGAAACATTGTCCCACTTGGGGGCCTAATACTGTTTAGCGCCCCCCAGAATGTCATTGGCCACTGCCTGTCTCATCGGGTTTTCCCCGCCGTGACCTCCCACTGGGGTGATTGTGCCACTTGTGGCCTAACGGTTTTCCCGCCTCCGAATGTCATTGTCCCATGCCTGACTCATGCTGCTGCCGCGTGCCTCCGCTCTCATCATTGTGCCACTTTTGGGGTTTTTCCTCCTGTTTTGCACCCCCCGAATGTCATTGTCCCACTTTCTGACCTCATTCTGCTGCTGGATTCATCCCGGCCCTCCACCACTGTGTCATTGTGCCATGCCTGCCCTCATATCCCGCCGCCGTAAACCTCCCCACTGTGTGTTTGTGCCACTCTGTGGCCTAATCTGTTTTGCCCCCTCCAAAAATGTCAAGTCCCAAATTGCCTGATCTCATACTGCTGCCGCCGTGACCTCCCCCTGTGTGATTGTGCCACTCTGGGGGCCTAATACTTTTTTTGCCACCCCCATATTTTCTTTGTGCCCGGGCCTGACCATACTGCTGCCGCCGGCCCCCACTGTTTGATTGTGCCATCTGGGCCTAAAAACTTTTTTTTGCCGCCTCCATTTTGTAATTGTCCCATTTCCCCAAACCTTCTTTACTGCTGCCCCCCGTGACCTCCACATGTGTGGATTGTGCCCCCCCTCTTGGCCTAATACTGTTTTGCCGCCTCCAAAATGTCATTGGGGCCAAATGCCTAAATTCATACTCTGCCGCCGTGCCCCCAAACCCCTTTGTGATTGTGCCACTCTGTGGCCTAAAAATTTTTTGGGCCCCCTCCAAAATGTCTTTGGCCCAAACGGCCTGCCCTTCATATGCTGCCCGTGCCCTCCGCTCTCTTTCTTTGTGCCACTCTGTGGTTTCCCCTTTTTGTTTTGCCACCCCCAAAAAAATTTTCCTTTGTCCCACTGCGGGCCCTTTCATGCTGCTGTGGCTGCCCCCCGTCACCCCCCACACTCTGTCATAATTTTCCCAAACCTGAGCTCTAGCTTTTTTTTTTCCAGCTTTCGCTGGCATGACTTTACAGGTATTTTTCCCGTTTGGTTTTTTTTGGCAGTTTTGCCCTCTTAAGTCCCCGGGGGGAAATTTTTATAGTGAAGCGATTTTAAGGCCGGCGGAAAGTAAATCTGCGTTTTTCATACAAAAACACAACATTGTATAAAGGGAACCCAAACCAAACCCCCTCGTAAATTTTAAGCATGGAAACAAGGGTTTACAGCCCCGGGCGGCTCTGGAAACCCTGGAAATAGTGTTTTTTTAACCCCCGATTCGTCCCGAAGAAATTCGGACCGAATTTTTTTTGTCTAAAAAATTTTGGCGAAGGCGGAATAAAATTTTTTTGAAAAATTCGCCCATTTTAAGTTTTTCCCGTTGTGGGGTTTTTTTAGATCAGGGCGAAAATTTTGGGTTTAAAAATCTGTGCATAATTTTATTAAAAATCGCCCCTTTTTGGCGCTTCCTGTCTTTTTGGCGGCGGGCAAATACCCTTACAAAAATAGGAGGGGGTGGATGTGTGTGCGATGCTTGAGGGGGATGTGTAAGGTTGCGTTTGGCTGGAAAAATCACATGCCCAACGTTTTACAAAAAAACGCCCTTCCTGTTCATGATCGGGGTTTTGTCAGCATCTCAAAAGCGTGGGACGTGCGCTCTCCCTCGGGCCCAAACGCTCAGAAAAAACAGCTAGCAAAAATTTTCTTTTTTTTCCCCGAGACAGTTACTTTTAGTGTGGATCCTTAGAACTATTTTGATCAGAGATTTGCAGATTTTTGGTGTTGGGGCGGAAAATTTTTAAAGGAGATCTAGGCTGTAAAAAGTCACGAGGGGAGGGGGGGTGGGCCCCGGGGGGCAAAACACGGGACAAGCTCTATAAGGATATGGATTTTTTTACGGGCCAAAATTTTTTTTTTTTTTTTTTTTTTTTTTTTAGCCCTTGGGCATTGCCTTATATTGGGAACCCTTTTCTAGTAACGGGCAGGTTCTTTGTTAGGTGCAAAACCCCCACTTTTATTTTTACATTTCAGATAGGTTTTCTTTTTCAATTTTCCCCCAGTCCAGCTTTCTTGAATGGGCCCCCTTGCATTTAAAATTTAAAAACCAGCTTTTTTTGTAGTTACCACAGGTTGATAGGTGCCAAAAAATACCTTTTATTATCCCGCATACATTTCAGATACATGTTTTTTTTTCACTTTGGCGCAGGCCAGCTTTGTTGATAGAGCCACCTTGCAGTTAAATTTGAATCCAGCAACTTTGTAGTCACCACAGGTGTACTGATAGGTGCCAAAAAATACCTTTTATTATCCGTATACATTTCAGACAGGTGTTTTTTTCACTTTTGGTCAGTAAAGCTTTGTTGATAGAGCTACTTTGCAGTTAAATTTGAATACAGCAATTTTGTAGTCACCACAGGTGAATTGATAGGTGCCAAAAATACCGTTTATTATCCGTATACATTTCAGACAGGTGTTTTTTTCACTTTTGGTCAGTCAAGCTTTGTTGATAGAGCTACTTTGCAGTTAAATTTGAATACAGCAAATTTGTAGTCACCACAGGTGAATACATAGGTGCCAAAAATACCGTTTATTATCCGTATACATTTCAGACAGGTGTTTTTTTTTCACTTTTGGTCAGTCAAGCTTTGTTCATAGAGCTACTTTGTATTTATATTTGAATACTGAAATTTAGTAGTCACCAACAGGTGAATTGATAGGTGTCAAAAACTACCTTTTATTATCCCGTATACATTTCAGATACGTGTTTTTTCACTTTGGCGCAGGCCAGCTTTGTTGATAGAGCCACCTTGCAGTTAAATTTGAATCCAGCAATTTTGTTTTGATTTGAGGGATTTGAGAATAGCTGTGATTTGCCGTCTTTTAATAAGAGACTTTCCAAAACTCTTCCATACCTTCTCAAATTTTATATTTCTGAACATGGAGCGAGATTCAGGTGGTAAGCGAGCAAAGAAGGGGGTAGGGATGGAGGTAGAGGTACGAGAGAAGGTGCTCCTTCCAGTGCTGGCGACAACACGCATGCCAGCGGATCGTCAGTTGCAGGACCGTCAGGCCTGTCATCGCTGGGTCAGGGCCCTGTGAATCTCAGTAACGAACAGCGTCGCCAATCTGTCCTTCAGTGGTTAATGCAACCTGCATCCAGCAGTCTTACCTCCTCGTCCTCCCAGTCACGGCCACAAATGTTGTCATCAGCATCATCAGCATCCGTCCAACATGAATCAGCCCAAATGTCAACTCGTGTACCCACCACTGTGGATAATCCATTTTCTGAAGACCTCTTTGATGACAAAATGCGGTTGGGGTCAGAAGGCATGTTAAAAGATCAAGAGGCCAAAGAGGATGATTTTCTCTACTCTGACTCCCAGTTACTGATGCCATCAGAGGAGGAAAAGGAAGCCGGTCAATCGGCAAAAATCCCGGGCGGTCGGCAACGCCTTGCAGTCCCTCTTGCTTGTAGCCCGCAGCTCCTGGATGCAGAATGTCAGGACGACGAAGTCACCTGTGTTGATGATGATGATGACGACATTGCGGATCCAACGTGGTCTTTTCAGCAGAATTTGCTTGCGAGCGCTTCATCACTGGTCGAGGAGGAAGATGATGGGGTAGTGTCAGTACGGGTCGCCTCAAAAGGGAGAGGGCGGTCGCAGAAGTCCGCTGATATGATTCCGCCAGCCACGGTCAGCGCAAACCCCGCTCCTCGCTTATCGCCGTCAAAAAGGTCCAGGACCTCTCAAGCCTGGGCCTTCTTTGACCAAGCCTCTGATTCACCCAGCGATGTCATATGCCGACTTTGCCGTAAACGCATAAGTAGAGGCAAGAACCTTAGGTGGTTAACCACCACCAACATGTCTAGTCACATGCAGCGATGCATGAGTTGAAATGGAGGCAACACTTGGCCAAAAAAGGCCAGACCGACGCCGGGCCTCCAACCACTGTCACACCCTCTGTCTCCGACTCCTCCTCCGCCACCACAGCGTTCCTCAGCTGCCCATGTCTCTCAGAGTCATGATCAGGGATCAGCCTCCGCTTCAGCCTCCACCGTCGGCCGAGTTCCAGCAGCACCACCAGAGACCCATCCTGCCCCTTTCCTTCCGCCAGTTTGACGCCCTGCACGCCGTACAGGGGCCCCAGTTTAGCAGCCAGCCTTCTGTCTTCCAGGTTGGGAGCAGAAGAAACACTTTAACCCAAACCATCCCAAAGCAAAAGCCTGAATGTCGGCATTGCCAGGCTTCTGGCCCTTTGGGAATGTTGCCTTTCCATTGGTGGACACAGATGGGTTCCGCCACGTTATGGCCCCTTTCCTGCCCCAATACCAAAAGCGAGCAGGCATTTCTTTACCCGAAAAGCCATTTCCCCGCCCTGGCCAGCCACGTGTCATCTAAAATTTCAAGCGCGTTGTCTGCATCTGTGGCCGGAAAAGTCCATCTGACCACCGAAACATGGACTAGTTTAAGCACGGCCAAGGCGCTATACCTCTGTTACAGCTCAATGGGTGAGTGGGTGGATGTCCCCTGGGGGTGTCGGGGGCGCTCAGGCGCGGCGGAAGCGCATCAAAAACGCAGGGGTGGTGGAGGGGTTTTTTCCCACAAGGTCCTCTGGTGGCATCACGTGCCCAGAGAAACCAGGCCGTGTTGAAATTAATCTGTCTTGGAGGGCCGTCCACACACAGGTCAGGAGCTGTGGACGCTCTCCGCAACGAGACCCGAGCACTGGCTGGGTGCCAAGAAACCCTTGTGCCAGGCAAAGGGGGTGTGCGATAACGGGCGAAATCTGCTGGCCGCCCTTAAGATTGATAGGCTGGAGCACATCCCTTGCCTGGCACATGTCATGAACCTTGTCGTCCAGAAATTTCTAAAGAGCTACCCGGGTCTGGATGCCTGCTGAGGACGGCTCGAAGCTAAGTTCGCAATTCCCCCCGTTAGCAACCCTGCTTTGTCCCGCCTGGCTGCGTTGCAGCATCAGCTCGGCCTCCCCATCAACCGTCTCATTGTTGACGTGGCAACACGCTGGAATTCCACCCTCCACATGCTCCAGCGATTGTGGCAGCAGCGCAATGCCAAAGTGACACATGGCCTGACAAGCAGTGGTGCGGACCTCGGGGTGTTGAACCACCGAGAGTGGAGGCAAAGGGGAAAGAGCTTTGCACCGTCCTTGCCAGTTTTGAAGAAGCCACCAAAATGGTCAGTGTGGACGATGCCCTTGTCAGCATGAGCATTGTGGTGATCTTAGTTCTGGAACAATTGTTGGACACGGAGCCTTTCTTTCCGTCAAATCCAGAAGGCCCGACAGTTTCACAATTTCATCGGTCTTCATTAGGCAGTGGTTCGGGGTCCAGGGCTAGTGCAAGGCAGCGCATCAGCTCTCAGGGTGCATCATCTCCCGGCAAGTCAGGGCTTGTGTAGAAAGCTGTGCCCGGAGGAAGCGGAGGAGGAGGAGGAGGAGGAGGAGGTATTCCTAGACACTGACGTTACCGACGTCCCTGCTTTGGAAAAAGGTTGGCGCAAATTTTAGGGGGAGGAGGGAAAATGAGGAAGATCAGTTTGCTAGTGCCCCTCGACCAGAGGTTGGTTTAAAACAAGGCTCCATCTCTCACATGAGTGCTTGGATGCTCCATTTCCTCCCAACATGATCCTTGCATTAAGGCCATCAAATGAACAACAGTTACTGGGTGGCCACCCTCCTCGAACCCAGTACAAACCAAAACTCAGCACTACCTTCCACCCACCCAAATAGAGCGTAAACTCCAGGAAATGGAGACCTTGCTGATTGATCAAAATGGAGACATCTGTTGCGTTTTGCTTTCACGTTCCCCAAATGTCAGGTGGAACAACATCAGCGGGCGTGACAGCAGTAGAGTGCCAAGTAGCCATAGCGGCAGCAGCAGGCAAGGTGGGAGAACCCAAATGGGTGACCTCAGTCAATCTTTATTTACCACTCACCAACGCATGCAATGCAGGGGACACATCCCCAAAACACAGAGATCAGCTTAAGATCCTGGTGACGACTATCTGGTCCAACACGATGTTTTTGATGTGTTCCGGACCCCAAAAGCTTTTGGGTATCCAAAATGGGCGAATGGCCGAGCTGGGTCCCAGCCTGAGGTGTTGCCTGCCCAGCAGCCAATCATATTGAGCGGCCCTTCACACAGCTGGAGGGGGGCTTTTCAGACAAACGCATCCGGCTTTCCACGATAATGTGGAAGTTTGACTTTCATCAGATGAATCAGGCAGGTTTTCTGATGATGTTTTGGCCCAATTGCCGAGGTCACCCTTTTGTTGGGGGTTTCTTCACATTCCTCTTCAAACAGAAAATGGTCCCCCTTGAAAACTTTTTTTTTAAATGACCTTTTTTACTGCAATTTTTATTTTTCTTTTCCCCTTTGTTCATTTTGTGGTTTTACTGTGAGGAGACTTAAAAGACGCAAGGGTTTTATGAAACACTTTATTCCAATTTTACTTTTCTTTAAAGTTTTTGCATTTTCAATGTTTTGAGGGCATGTTGCTGTGAGTAAAGCTATAAATTTGGTCCTTTGGAACAGAAATTTTTTTCTTTAATGGCATTTCTCCATCAAAATTTTTAATAGGGCTGGAAGTCATTTTTATAATTTTTTGGGGTCATGTTGTGTTAAATACAGCAATAATATGGTCCTTTGGAAAAAATGTGGCTTTTAAGTGGGATTTTTCCCCTCAAAAATTTTTAAAAGTGTGAGAAGTCATTTTTATAATTTTTTTGGGGTCAGTTTTTTTTGAGAACAGCAATAATCATGGTCCCCTTTGGACAAAATGTGGCTTCTAAGTGGGGATTTCTCCCTCACAATTTTTAAAAAGTGGCTGAGAAGTCATATTTTAATTTTTTTGGGGCAGCTGCTTTGAATGCGCAATATATAGGGCCTTTCTAAAAAAAAATTTTTTTTTAACGACATTTGTTCTTCACAGTTGTCCAAAATGGCTCAAGGGGCATGCTTTGAAATTTTGGGGGGGATT
>JAODAL010039500.1:0-37941 GCA_025379985.1 Phyllomedusa bahiana | reverse complement strand
CATACAAGTCAATTTTTCCTGCCCATTTGTGGAGCGCAATTTATATCCAAGGGTTACCAAGCTTCTTATGGTTCATTTGGAGTCAATACAGGGTGTGTATTTATCATATACAGATATCTTCATCAAACAGTGTCTGTACATTTTAGAACAAACAGTATGTCAGACAGAGAGGTGGCAGGCTCTTCACCTGCGAGTGGCAGAGGCACAAACATTCCAGGCCCAGGTCGCAGCACAGCAAGGGGACGTCGCAGCAGGGGTCACTCGGTGAGGCCACAACTGCCGCTGTCATCTAGCGGCCGTGTGTTGATCAGCAACCCAATGGTTCTTGATTGGTTGACTAGGTCATCCACTTCCTCCCAGATGACATCTGACAACCCCAGCCAAGAGTCGGTGGGAACGTCAGACACAACCCTTAGTTGGCATGGCCTGGGAGCGGGTCAGCGGCCCTCACCTGTCCTCAACCCGCCTCTGTCCCATCCGGTTCCCTCAGCCAGAGATCTACTATGTGGTCTGGGCTCAGCGCCACTATATAGCGAGGATGAACAATTTGAGGAGGGCAGTCAGCAGCTACTTGGCAGCGAAGAAATGGGGCCAATATCCCCTGCTTCTTGCAGTAGGCGGCAAAGTATAGATGTTGAGAGTGGCATGGGAGGTCATGTTGTGAGGGGTCAGCCTCTGCATACCAAGACCGGTGATGAGGACAGCAGTGACGATGAAACACAATAGATGATGATGTAGCCGACCGCACTAGGGTGCCGGGGGAGGAAGGGCTTCATCATCGTCAGGAGCAGAGGGCGTCGGCTTGCGCGTCAGGCAGCGGCGCAGCCAGCATGATAGCAGCAGTGTGAGGTCGGGAGCAAAGTGGCCACAGGGTAAAAAACCCGCTTCGCAGGTCCAAGAAAGTAGCGGCACATGGGCTCAGCGTGGCAGCGGCGCAGTAGGGCACTCAGTGAGGAGCGTTGGCGGTCAAATCCGATACTCGGCGGTGTGGCAGTTCTTTGCTAAGACACCGGAGGAGCCGAATATGGGTATATGTAGAATCTGTGGGCAGAAAGTGAAGCGTGCCAGGGAGCTAACGTTGGCACCACGGCCCTGCGTCAACACATGCCGCGTCACTATCCGGTGGCCTGGGAGAAAAGTGCTCAATGTGGTGACCATCCTGCCCACTTCAGAAAACAGCAGCAGCGCCCAGTGCATGCGCCATTGCAGCCTATCAAGGCTCCACCACCCCTCTGCAGAAGGGAGCTGTTTCCCTTTGACCTCATCCTCCCCGTCCAGATTCTCCTTTCTCCTCGCTACTCATGCGCCAGCAGTCCCGTACAGCGAGTATGCAAAAGACAACAGTAGTCTTCCAACCACCTAAGGTGCAGAAGCAGACCTGCTCCAGTCCAAGTGTTGGGCTGAAGTCCCTCCCTTTCCAAATGGTTGGGCTCTGCACTTCAGATAACTAAGGCTTGTTGCCAGTCAAATGGAGATTCCAAGCCATAATTTCTTTTCCAAAAAGGCAGTTTCCAGCACTTCATAAATAATGTAGAACAAGAGGCAGTCCTTGGAGCTTATCCGTTTTTCCAATGTGTCATGGCCAGTACGACGTCCTGAGCTGTAACTTCGTCGGCCAGTACTGTCCTTTACTCCCACTGGGTGAATGTGCTCTCCGGCCAGGCACACAACACTGGAACAGGAGGACCTGCTTCTCCCTCCACGTTGTCAAACGCGGCTTACCTGCCCAAAGTCCGCCTCCTCCTCCTCCACCACCACCACCATCGTCAGCCTCCACAAGTACTGCTGCTCCATCATACCACATGTGTATGCACAGTGTGTCAACGCAGTTCAAACACCTGGCTTGCCTCGGCAACGATGTCCCACAAGGGAGGAACTGCTCCGCTCATGAGCAAAAATTGATGTGTGGCTTTCTCACGCGCCAACTGCAAATCGGAACCATGGTGACGGACAATGGGAGGAACATGGTCCGCGCTGCACCGAGGAGGGATGCGTCCATGTGCCCTGCAGCCACGTTTTCAATCTGGTTTGAAAAGTTCCTGAAGGCTTCCACCGATCTTCAGAAATCTGAAAATGGCCAGGAAACTGGCATTCACTTCATCCATTCTTACAAAGCCAGAAAACAACCCTCCTCGAGTGCATGGCAGAAACCCCTCCCCCCCAACACACTCGATATGCGATGTTTCCACCCGTTGGAATTGAAGCCTGCACATTTACCGACTGTATGAACAGAGAAAGCCCCTTAACGATTTTTTGACTATCCAGCGGACAGGATACTCTTCCCATGTGGAACATTGATGTCACCAGTGGCGCTCATGCGTGACACCCTGCCGTTTTGAGGCCATTCGAGGAGCTCAGTTATTTGAGTCATCCGCCAGGAACTACGGATTAATAACGTCATTCACTGCTACATGTCCGGAACGATGCTGAAAAATCGTCTGGCAGACGGAGAGTGCGACTACAATCTCGCCCACATGAGTCCTGGTGGGACCAGATATGGAGGAGGAGAGACAATGGAGCAGAAAGCAAATGTCTTGAAATGAGTTGGAATTTCTACCCAGGTGACAAGAGAAAAAAGGGAGAGCAGAGCAGCTGGAGGAGTAGATGGCATGAGGAAGCCGAGCAGATGACCCTCTAGTACCTATCCGTGGCAGTATACAGTGGAGATGGAGGCAGGGAGCCCGCACAGAGTCACTTGTGCAAATGCCCGCACATGCGGATTTGCCTGATAGTGACAGCCGAATAGACAGCATCCGCAAGGATGACTTCTTTCTGGCTCTACCACCCTATTGACCCCCACTCTCTAACCGTCCACCATGGAGCCTTTTTCCCAGCTATTGAGAGAGGACAAACTCAAATACTATTAGGGAAATCCTCCATAGTCAGTGCCGCTCCTATGTGCGGCACGTCGTCCCTCCTCTGACAGGTCTGACCGGGGGGTTCTTCAGCGCTCAGGTACTACTTGCCGCGGCTGCTGGGGGAAGTTGGGGGTAGGAGCAGTACCAAAGCTCCATCAGCAGCACCTAATCTGGAGTCACTGATTAGCACTTCCCTTCAACCCAGCCTATGAGAGGCGTCCGCAGCAGCAGCAGGACCTGAAGCAACCCCTGAACCAACAGGTGGTGTGGCCTACTGCCACCCAGTTAGAAGACTCCGCTGGAATACTGGGCATCCAAACTGGATGTGTGGCCCGCAACTTGCCGAGTTGCAGTTAGAAAGCTGTCCTGCCCGGACTCAGTAGTGTGGACCACAAGCGTGTGTTCATGCGGCGGGGGCCAATCGTTACCACCAAGGAGAACCCCTTGTCCACAGGAAAATGTAAACACTACTGACCCTTTGTCAAATGAATAGGCTGGGTCGCCATGATTTTTCACACACCCAATGCCTTAGGCTCAATTACATCAGCCTGAGACGCCATCACCCAAACTGTGAGAAATGATCTGGGTCAAATCTACCTGCCTCCAAGCCACGATTCTGATGCCGCCACCCTGCCTGATTGCCACACATCTGCTGCCTGTTACTCCATCGTCTGCCACCCAACCATCTTTACCAGGGACTGTATTGCCACCCACCTCCACACTCTGTCATTGTGCCACTTTATGACCTCATCCTGCTGTTGCTGGTGGCCCGTGACATCCACACTCGTGTCATTGTGCCACTCTCTGACCCCTTCATGCTGTTAGTTCCCTGCCCGCCGACACCTCCACGCTCTGTCCTTGTGCAACCTCTGTGGGTCTACTCCATTTTTTGCCACCTCCAGAATGTCATTGTCCACTTCTGACCTCATGCTGCTGCTGCTGTGACCCTCACACTCTCTGGTCATATGTGCCACTCTGTGCCTACTACATTTTGCCACCTCCAAATTCATTGTTCAACGGTCTCACCTCATCTGCTGCCACCTGTCCACACTCCACTCTCTGTCATTGTGCCACTCTGTGGCCTACCACGTATTTTCCACCTCCCAGAATGTCATTTGGTGCCACGTCACCTCATGCTCTGCCCGTCACTCCACTACTCGGTCATAGTGCACTTTGTGAGCCCTACTACGGCTTTTTGCCACCTCCAAATCATTGTGCCACTCTGACCTCATCTCGGCTGCCCGCCGTCACACACTAAATCTGTCATTGTTGGCCACTCTGTGCCTACTACTGTTTTTTGTTGCCACCTCCAAATTTCATTGTGCCACTCCTGACCTCATGGCTGCTGCTGCTGTGACCTCCCACTCTGACATTGTGCCACACTGTGCCTACACTGTTGCCACCTCCAGAATGTCATTGTCCACTGTCTTGACCTCATGCCTGCGACTGGCTGCTCCCCCTTCCCCTCCACACTGTGTCATTGTAGCAGCTCCCCTCTGACCTACCCCCCCAAATGCTGCTGCCCGCCGTCACCTCCCACTCTCTTCATTGTGCCACCACAGTGGCCTACTACTGTATTGCCACCTCCAAATGTCCATTATGCCACTGTCTGACCTCATGCTGCATGCCGCTGTCACCTCCACTCTCGTCATAGAGCCACTCGTGGCCACTACTGTTTTTGTCCTTTTTCCACCTCCAGAATGTTTATTGTGCCACTCTCTGACCTCATGCTGCGGCCATGCCGTCACCTCCCACTACGTCTTCATTGTGCCACTCATTGGCCCTATCCAGTTTTTTTTGCCACCTCCAGAATTCATTGTGCCACTCTCCTGACCTCATCGTTGCTCCTGCCGCCGTCACCTACCACTCTCTGTCATTGTGCCACTCTGGTGGCCTACTCCAGTTTTTGCCACCACTCGTAAAAAAATTATTCCAGAATGTCATTGTGCCACTTCTGACCTCATGCTGGCAGCCGCCGTCACCTCCACTCTCTGTCATAGTGCCACTCTGTGGCCTACTACTGTTTTTGCCGCCTCCCGAATGTCATTGTGCCACTCTCTGACCTCATTCGCCCATCTCTAATTATAACCACAAAGGCTTGCTGCACACTGACAGGAAAAATGTCATCAACTTTGTAGGTAAAGGAAACAAAATTAAGAAACGTTGGCAAGTGATTTACTAGTAATTGGTATTTTTTATTTTTTGTGTGGATCCTTTCTTCTCGATACCTATTGGGTCTCCCTTATCAAAACACTTTAAATGAGTTTTGCCACGATGTAATGTTTGACGAGGGACCTCTCAAATGGTATTTAATCACTTTTACTAAAATATATGTGATTACAAAAATTGCAGCCTGAGAGAGCATACAGCTGCACTACCTCCCTTAAGTTTACTTAAAAGCTTCTATTAGATACGACCTGACAAGGAGCCTGCTAGGCCGGCCGCTTGTGCAGAGCACACTTCTTATCTGATGAAAAGGGGAGCTGAAAAGCTTTCAGCACCGGTACAAATATGTTTCTTTTGAATACAAATTCCACTAGTTTTTATGGGGATATCTGAGTAGATCCCTCCTTTATATCTGATGACAGGGAATCATGAAAAGAAGCTTTCAAGCGCTGTTGAGGAAAAAGGTTGTCTTTTGTATACAGAATCCACTAGTAGTTAGTTTGATTATTTGATTGAACATCACACATCCCTTAATGCCTGCTCTGTCCTCTGGCTGTGTCACTCCTCGCTCAGCGTGGCTTTATTTACATTTGATTCTTAGCAGATAAGGCACGTCCTGGAAAAACCCCTTTAAGAGAAAAGCTAGTTAGTTGGTTATTACTAACTCTGCTTGTCCCCAGCTATGATCTCTTGTCCCAATTTGGTATTGCCATTATTGATGACTGTCACCGCAACAGGCAATTACTATGTCTCCTTTTTTACACCCAAGAACCACCCCACACTCAAGCCCTAAGAGTATGTTCACACGGTGTAATTGCGGCGTATACAGTTTGCGCCGCAGTACGCTGGGTGTTTTGGGAGTCGCGTTCCCAAAGCATGAGGGGGCCCGCGTAATTGCCGCCAGTAATTGACATGTCACTTATCTCCCCACGCGTACAATACGATTGTATTGTACGCGCGGGGGACAAGGCGCAATCCATAGTTCTCTATGAGAGCTATTTATTACCGTAATTGTGGCGCGTATCTTGCCGCATATTAAGAGCAATATGTGGCAAAACACGCCCGCAATTACGCCTCAAAATAAGCCGTGTGAACATACCCTAAGCCTGCAGAGTACTGACAAAGAAACTAAGTCTGAGGAAGAAGTAACGTCTGCTTAGGTTCCTTCTCTGGGAATGACCTGGACAGGCATGATGGCAGGATACAGCAGAAACTAGGAATACTAGTATCAGACTGGCAGGATGGCAGGTAACTGACTAAACAGATAAGTTGACAGACTAAACGTACATAGGTAGGAGACAGGAATAATGGCAGAAACAGAAACCAGAGGTCATAGCTAGGTGTACAAACATGAGCAGACCAGGAACCATTGGCAGGTAGTTCCTTAAATTACAGGAGGTCGTAGGCCATTGGACAGGTAATTGGGACACTGTCCCTTTAAATTCAGACCAACGAGTGCATAGCCGCCCTAGGGAGAGTGCAGACCAAAACAAGCAAGGACACAGCAAGAGGTATAGGAACCAGGGATACAAACAGACAAACAGACACGTCCACGGTCCACAGCAGCAATCGTGGCATAAATGGAGACAGGACAGAAACAGGGACCCGGCAATGTCCATGGTCGAGGGCAGCGGCTTTGACTGTGACAACAGTCTTACGATGCACCACATTTATCATAGTGGTCATAAATCTGGTGCATATCATAACTGGGGATCCTAACTTTATTAGAGAAAAATGCTTCTTTCTCCATTAATCAGGCTCCATATATCCCCTTTCCTGCTTATTCAGCCATAAATCAATAAGGGAATCTGTATCCTGGATTCTCAACTTCACAGAGAGCTAAGGCATACATGCCAACTCGCCCGTTTTTGGCGGGGGGGTCCCGCTATTTGGGGTCCCCGCCCGCCCTCCCGGGGGAGTTGGCATTCCTCCCGCCGCCTGCAGGCGGCGGGGGTCCTTTAAATTACCGCGGCGCAAGAGTAGCGCTGGTGCGCTACTCTTGCGCCGCCGGACCGCTCCTACAGGCGGGTGAAGCGGCCGCAGGGTCCGCTCACCCGCCCGCGGTCTCACTGTGCAGGGAGGAGGCAGGAGGGATCGCTCCCTCCTCCCCCTGTATGTCCGGCGCCGGTGTGTGCGCCGCACATACAGGTCAGCGGCGCAGGGGGAAGTGGACGCGCGGCTGCAGGGGAGTGACGCGCGGCTGCTCTCACTTCCCCTGCGCCGCTGAAGAGATCGGGCAGGAGCTGGCCGCGCTGCAGGAGCCTGGTAAGGTAAGTGGATTTTATTATTTTATTTTTATTAGCTTTAGGGGGTTCTACCTGGCTAACAGAGAGGGCAACTACCTGGCAACAATGGGGGCATCACCTGGCAACAATGGGGGCACTACCTGGCAACAAAGGGGGCACTACCTGGCAACAGAGGGGGCACTACCTGGCTAACAGATGGTGGCACTACCTGGCTAACAGATGGGGGCACTACCTGGCAACAGAGGGGCACTACCTGGCTAACAATGGGGGGGCACTACCTGGCAAAACAATGGGGGCACTACCTGGCAACAGAGGGGGCACTACCTGGCAACAGAGGGGCACTACCTGGCAACAAGGGGGCACTACCTGGCAACAAAGGGGGCACTACCTGGCTAACAGATGGGGGCACTACCTGGCAACAGAGGGGGCACTACCTGGCAACAGATGGGGCACTACCTGGCAACAATGGGGGCACTACCTGGCAACAATGGGGGCACTACCTGGCAACAGAGGGGGCACTACCTGGCTAACAGATGGGGGCACTACCTGGCTAACAGATGGGGGCACTACCTGGCAACAGAGGGGGCCACTACCTGGCACAGAGGGGACATCTACCTGGCAAACAGATGGGGGCACTACCTGGCTAACAGATGGGGGCACTACCTGGCTAACAGATGGGGGCACTACCTGGCTACAGAGGGGACCTCTACCTGGCAACAGAGAGACATTATGGAACAGAGGGGACATCTACCTGGCAAACAATGGGGGCACTACCTGGCAAACAATGGGGGCACTACCTGGCAACCAATGGGGGCACTACCTGGCAAACCAATGGGGGCACTACCTGGCAACAATGGGGCACTACCTGGCAAACAATGGGGGCACTACATGGCTAAAAGATGGTGAACAACCAGGCAACAGAGGGTACAACTACCTGGCAACAATGGGGGCACCTACATGGCTAACAATGGGGGCACCTACCTGGCTAACAATGGGGGCACCTACCTGGCTAACAAAGGGGGGCACCTACCTGGCTAACAAAGGGGGGCATCTACCTGGCTACAAATTTGGCTCTACCTGGCTACAGAGGGGGCATCTACTTGGCTACAAGGGGGCATCTACCGGCCTGGAAGGGGTACTACCTGGTTATGGGGGGCTACTACCTGGCTATAAGGGCATCTACCTGGCTTTCTTCCAAAGCCGTTATGCAGTTAGGTGGAGTGGGTGTGGCTTTTTGAAGGGGCGTGGCATACTGACAAGATGGGCGTGTCCATGCAAATTTTTAAGGTTGCATAATAAGCTATAGAGAGGCGAAGGAGGAGAAGAGGCAGACAGTCACCCAGAGATGGTGCCCGCAGTAAATCACCTTAGTGCTTAACTCACAACTACATTGCTCCTTGCTGCTGTATAATGTCCTCCATGCTGCTGCTTGTGTGTGCTTTCTCTCCCTTCTACATACACTAGGCAGCTATAACCTAAGCTCCCAGTGAAGCCAAGGCCCAGGAGAAATATCCCATTATTGAATTATTACTAAGTAAACAGATAAAAAAGCAGGAAACTTATTAAAATAGAATGAAGCATTTTTCTCCAATAAGTTTATTATTTTTTCTTGAACTGCTTGATTTATGGAAAGTTGTAATATGTTTGAAGATATATTTTGAACCAGTATTAGGGATTTGAACTCCACAGAAAATCATGCTGTGCTAAGAGGACTGCAGGTTGTACAGCTTTTACATCTTGTTCCCATCACAGTCTTGGTCTGCACAGACTTTTGTCACCTCCTTCTTCTGGCTGTAAGTCACTCAACTACATTGTCTTTATACTCAGTGACACCATAGGTGTTTAATATGTGGCCAACTTAATTAGGAAGATGTCATGCTAGTCAAAATAAATGACTATTGAGCCAAATTATAGTAAATTATTTCTATCATATCAAATTTATATAATCAGCTCTGATGGTGCAGAGTTTGCACCTTTGCCTGTTTTTAATTGACTCAATGTCTGCTTGCTTCTTGAGGCCAAAAGGAAAAAGCCTTGTGAGCCCATTGACAGGCGGGAAATTTTTGGGGAGTTAATTTTCCCTAAAAATTGCTCTCCTATGGGGGCCTTGGGGGGGAATTGGGGGAGAAAAGGTGAAAACCCGGGGGGAAGCCGGGGTCTGGGTTTAAAGGGGGAAGCCGCAGTTGTGTGTCAGAAACCAAAAAGGGTTACTGACATGTTTGGTATAAGCTTCCCAACCCGTTTTTGGTCGGGGTCGGCTTTTTCCTGGAGTGGTCAAAGAGCAGGGTTAGGGGCCCTACCCCCCCCCAGGTGAGGCGGGGCTTAGGCTTTAAAAGCCTGGGTCGCACCCCCATTGCAAGAACTGATGTATACTCTGTGTCTCAGGGGAAAAGACTGCTGTGAAAAAACCCTTTGGGTAATTGCCCCAAGTTTTCCCAAGCCTAGTCGGGGGAATCCGTGGTTAGAAAGGAGTTTTTCCCCGAGCGGGGATTTTTTTTTTCTGTTTGCCTGAAGTAAAGGGGCTTGTTTGATTTCTTTTAAAACTCCCAAAAAAACCCCGGCCCAACCCCGGGGGATTTTTAAAATGAAATTTTGTAACCAGGCTCTTTTCCTGCTGAACCCCACGCGGCCTACCTGTTGCGGGCCCCCCCTCAAAATATGGTGCTTGGATGCGGGAAAGCGGACGCAAAAAAAAACTTTCCACACTTTTTTAAGGACGTTTTTTGTTTGAAAAATCCCTTGTCCTGGGTAAAAGCTGCAGCAGTGTCAAAAAAAAGAGACTAAAAAACAGGGATGAATTTCTCAAACATTTTAATCCAGGCCAATTTAAAATCTCCAACTGAGACTCCCAAACCAGCGAAGGTGACGGGGACCCCCAGGGGAAACCCCCGGGTGAAACAAATGCCTTTTTTGTTTAAGGTCCAATCGTCTCGCCCGGCAGGAGCAGCCGCACATTAAACCCGGCCAGCTGGGGAGCAAGTAAAAGAAAGGGCCCCAAAAGTGGGGGCAGAGGACCCCGGCCCCCTTTCCCCGCCCCCGTGCTCCCGACAAAATTCCCGGGCAAAAGATGACGCCCAGGGTCGGACGGGGGAGGCCTATTTGCAGTTTTTTAAAGGGTGGCGAGCGGGAGAGTTCCCTGCGCTCCACGGGGGGCTAAAAAGTTTGGCCCCTTTTCCCCTACGGGGGAAACAGAAGGCTTTTTTTCAACCTCAGCAAAACAGGTTCCCAAAAGGCCCTATGCCAATTTAAAAGGCTGAGATTCGGCTACCCGGGGGGAAAACCCCACCAACGTGCGTCGCTGGGGGGGGGTACAAAAAACGGACTTTCCCCCGGCCCACCTGCCGCCAGCCCTCAAAAGTACCCCGGGTTTTCACCTGGTAAAAAAAGTGGTTTCCCAACAGCCAGAGGAGTAAATGCCTCCCGGGGGGATGGTGGAACCGGTCGTACTGGACAAGTTTATCCGGTGCCCCCCCAAGATCCAGCCTGGGTAGGAAAAAGGGGACCCAAAAAGATCCCAAAACACCTGCCCCCGGGGTTGGGATTTAAAATAAACCCAATGAGGAACTGCTACAACCCGGGGTTTCCGGGTGCTCCAAAGTGGGAACACAAACCGTGGGGTTTTTGGGTAAGGCGGTCCATATCAAAAGGGGGGGTGAAAAAAGCCCCAAGGGGAGGGGCCCAGGGGGGGATCCTATGGGGGAAAGGGAAAAGGCCCCAAAGGGACAGTCCTGAAAGGGGAAAGGGCCTTGTGGGGAAATCGGGGCGTTTGTTTTTGTTGGGGGGTTTTAAGGGGTGGGGGCCCAATGTTGCGCGAAATTTCCCCCCTTTAAACCCGGGAACCCAGGGAAACGGGTTACGGCAAACGGAGGCTTTATTTCAAAGGCCAGTATGCTCTGCAGGGGACTGTAGGGGAAGATAAATCCAACTCTGCAAAAAAAGGGTGAATGAAAATCCAGTGACAGTTTAACTGGACCCCGGGAAAAGGTCTAGTCACTCGGGTGCTGCCACCAAAAACGACCCTAATCCATCACGGGATGGGCTTTTGGGGGGCCCTTTGTCGTCCAGGGGACCCCAAAAGGGAAGTCCCCTTTACCGTCCTAGTAAAAATTTTGGAACAAAAATGGGGACGTCCCCTCCAGGGAGGGGGCGTAGTTAGGTCTCTCATCCACACGGTGATTCGGGGAAGTTTACTTCCCCTTTTTTTTGGGATTTGTGGAAAAAAAGGGGTACCTTTAAACTGTAAAAGTTAACGAAATTTTTCCCAGGTATGCCCTGTTGACCCAGACCTTTTGACAGTGAGGCTACGACCCCTTTGGTCGGGGGGGGCCCCAAAAGGGGGGGTTTTTGTATTTTTTCCCCCCTGCAGTTTTGGCTGGTGAGACTGGGGAATTGGGGGAAATTGCAGCTAGGGCCGTTTTTTAGTTTTTCTCAGGGGTTTAAATTTGGGGTAAAAAGCTCATTTCCCGAGCCCCACCTTGGAAAAGCTAGGGAAAATTTAAAGGGTGGTGAATGGAGGGGCCTCAATACCCAGGGGTGATACGGTGTACCCGCAAAAGGGCAGTCCCCACACCTATTGTCCCAATTGATAAAATTTCGGGGGGAGGTGGTGGAGAAAATGGTGGTACCCACCCCCCTATCGGAAAAAGGTTTTAGCCTTTCCCAAAAAAAAACACGTTTTTTTTGGGGAAGGCATTTGGCATTTGAAAAAAACAGATAAACCCCATTTTTCCCAAAAGGGTTTTTCCCCGGGCCGGGGGTGTATACTGATGTGAAGGGCTTACTGTGAGCCCCTGCCCAGATTTGTCAAGTGTCACCCCGATCCCCCCCATTTCCGACCCCCCTGGTGCCCCTGCCCATCATAGAAGTACCCTTTGGAGGATTGCGAGGGCCCTTGGGGGGGCCCCCCTTCTAATAAAGTCTGCGCGGGGTCATCAGTATATATTTGGTATTTTTGGTTTTTACGCCCCCCTTTCCCCCGGACCTGTACCTTTGCGGAACCCTCTTCTAAAAACATTCCCAAAGGACTTTTTAAATTGTTTTTTTCAACAGGTACCCCCAAAAGAGATCCTCACAGCCCAAAGGGAACTCCCTTCTGCCCCAGGGTCATGAAGGAGTTATGCAAGTTACTTAGCTTTTAAAACATTTGCGTACACCCGTTATATCCCCCCCAAAACGAGGTTTCTTGTTGAACGTTTTAAAAAAAGACGCTAAAAAAGAAAAGTAAAGAAGGTGGTCAGAAGGAGGGAAAGGGGACGGGAAACGGCCCTGGCCATTTTTTAATGTTCTCAGTCCGGGGGAAGTTCCACATCCTCGACAGGGTACCCCCTTTTGATTAGTCAAAGGGGTAACGTCCAGGGGGACCCCCTGGATAACCAAGAGACCGGGGGAGAAAGGGGGCCCCCCAAACCCCCCCGGGAGTGTAATGGGAGCATATCCCCTAATGCGGGACCAAAAACGCAGCGGGTTTTTTTCCCATCGTTAGGGAACATTTAGAAAAAGGCACAAAAAGGCCCAGACCCGGGTTAAACAGATGGGAAAAGTGGGGGTTTTTAAAAACCCGGGGGAAAGGGGGTTTTTTTAGTGCTCTTTTCCCACCTTAGAGAGCAGTTCCTGGCAAAGTGGCAAGGGCCCTTGAAGTTTGGAAAAGTGGGGAAGTAAATTACAAAGTGTACCAGCCTGGTAGACGTAAGCCAGAGCAGGTGTATTATATTAATTTACTTAAGCCTTGGAAGGACAGGGAACCCGGGCGGTGGTGAAGTACCCACAGAGTGGGGTTTTCCAGAGGTACATTTATCAGAGTCCCTGTCAAAGTCTCAGAAGCAGGGGACACTGGAATTCAACAGAGAAACAAGGATGTGTTTCTCTGAGGTACCCAGGGAGGACTAATGTCAAAAACATGACATTGTCACTGACCCTGGAGTTAAGGTGCATTTGAAACCTTACCGGGTTCCAGAGGCTCGTAAAACGGCCATATCTGAGGAGGTCAAGAAGATGTTTAGACCTCGGGGTGATTTGAAGAGTCAACGAAAGAGAGTGGTCAAGCCCCATTGTGGCTCATCCCAAAACCGGACGCTCATTACGCTTCTGTAATGATTTCCGAAGCTTAATGAGTCTCAAGTTTCGATGCGTACCCAATGCCCAGAGATGACGAGCTAATTGAGAGGTTGGGTCATGAAAAGAAAATTTTTCTACCCTTGACCTCACTAAGGCAAGTTCCCCTGACCGATCAAACCAAAGAGAAGACGGCTTTTGCTACACCGGACGGGCTCTTCCAGTACTTCTGCCTGCCTTTCGGTTTGCATGGGGCCCCGGGCCCACCTTCCAAAGGGTTTAAAATGGATGTCATCCTCAAGCCCATCTTGATATGCTTCGGCATATCTGGATGACATCAAAAATTTTAGCGAGGATTTGGAACAGCCATCTGCCAAAGGAAACAGGCTGTGCTTAATTTCCCTTAGAAGGGCCGGGGCTAACAGCAAACCTAGGAAAATGGGCTTTAGGACTGGAGGAAGATCGGTACCTGGGTACATAATAGGTAGGGTGTTTAAAAAAACCTCAGATATAATAAGGGGAAGGCATACAGGGCTGGCCACAAACCCACAACCAAAAGGCAGGTGGGGGCCTTTTTAGGTATCGTGGGTTACTATCGTAGGTTCGTCCCTAATTTTGCCATATAGCAGCCCCCCTTAACTGACCCCTAACAAAAAACAGTAAGTCGGTCAAAGGTCACTTGGAACCGGATTTCAGAGAGGCCATTCCCAAATGTTGAAAATGCCCTTGTAAAGACCAGTACTGATCACCCCAAACATTAAAAAGGGCTTTATTGTAAGACGGATGCGTCTGATGTGGGACTGGGGTGCAGTGCTTTCCCAGGAGGTAAACGGAGAAGAACCCAGTAAGTACATTAAGTAGGCACTCACTCCCGCAAGAGGAATTACAGTATTGTGGAGCGAGAGTATTTGGCCATCAAGTGGGCCCTTGAGTCCCTTAAGTACTACCTACTGGGGCGTCACTTCAGTTGGTCACAGACCATGCACCGCTAACCTGGATGTCCCAAGCCAAAGAGAGAAATTCCAGGGTCACCAGATGGTTCCTGACACTGCAAGAATTACAGTTTTTCTGGTGAAACATAGGGCAGGAAGACTGCAGGGCAACGCTGACGCACTGTCAAGGACACACTGTCTGGTAGCAAAAAGTGTCCACCCCAAATTCAACAGAGGGGGAGGGGGAGAAAGTGACGGCGGCATTATTGGGGGGAGATAAAATTTTCCCTAGAATGCTCTCCTAGCGGCTTGGGGAGAATGTAGAGCAATGCGTGCCCCCAAGAAGCCTGGTCTCGGTGAAGGGAAGCCCCACAGTTTGGGGTGTCAGTAACAAAAAGTAACTGAAATGTTTGGTATAAGGGGTTTTCCCAATCCGCTTTGGCTGGGGTCGGCTTTTCCGTTGGTCAAAAAGAGGAGGGGTGGCCACTCCCAGTCCCAGGTGGGCAGGCTCGGGCCCTAAAAAGCCTGGGGTCTGCAGCCAAAGCAAGGTTGTGTATACTCGGGGTTTCTCAGGGGGAAAGACGTCTGTGAAGAAACCTCTGTAATTGCACAAGCTGTGCAAGTACTAGTCAGGGGTCCGTGTCTAGTAAAGCTCTGCCGAGCGGTATTTTTTTTTGTTTGCCCTTAATCAAGGCTTGTTTGATTTCCGTTTTGCTGAATAAACTCAGGCAACGCCTGGACTTGAAACTGTAAGTTGTGTTCCGGTCTTGTCTGCTAAGGCCCAACGCCTACCTGTTCTGGTCCCCCTACACCCGTTTACACTTTTGTTGATTAATACACTTTTAAGGTTTTACTTATCTCCTGTAAGAGGTTTTTTTGTGTATGGGACTCTTTAAAAACTCAAAAAAATAAAAATACAAATAACAATGGCATTTTTTTTAACTGACACGCATTGGGATGCCGCCGTTTTGTAGAGGTGACATATAAAATCCTTTACATCAGCCATGTACATCAGAAACCGTTCTTTCCTGGTATGGAGACGTCTATACACAGTGATGCTTGTTCCCTGAGAGTTTCTCAAATCCTAGGCCATTATTTTACGGTTTCTCATGGCGGAAGTAAGAATAGGATTCGATGAAGCAATACTCGCCAGGTGAAGTATTATAAGTGCTTATAACTTTTGTATATACTCATTTTTCTCTTGTAAACTGTACATTCTAGCTCCCTATTTTCTGGAATCATTTTATGTTATCATTTTATCATACTTGATTTATTATTAGACTATTGTAACAATAAAGCTGTGTTATATCATTATTGACTGATTGGCCTTCTATAAAGCTGTATTAAAACTTGGCAAAACATAATTAAGGGAGGAAGGCCGAATAGACAGACATAACCATTGATTGGGGTCATACTGCAGTTCCTTCCACACTTAGCAACCTGGATTGCAGCTATGCTATGAAAACTCCTCTTCATTCTCAGAGACATTTTCCACTGATCATGAAGAGATGGTATATCCAAGCAACTTGTCATCACCTTATAAGATGGAAATAACCCTTTAAGTATCCATTGTCAGCAATACCTGATCAATTAAAACTTTAGATTGACAAAACCTACAAAAGTATATATACCACCAATCTTTTCCCCACTTGCCATGTCCATTCAATAAATTATGATAGGTTAATACTATGCATTTGACCCTTTGACTATAGGAAAATGTTAGATAAGCAGAAAACAAGTTACCATGGTAGTAGTGGAAAGGGGGACTGCACTGTGCCATTGGAGTGTCAAGGGAGCCCCATCAAGCCGCTCTCTGTGGGTAAAGATAAAATGTGAGAGCAGCAATCTGAAGCTTTTACAAGATGAAGGGAAACCTATTTTTAGTTTATTCTTGTATATAACATGATATTCTGCAGCACTGTACAGAGATTGTCATTAATCACATGGTTCCCTGACCTCATTGGGGCGCACAATATGAATTCCAGATTAATCTATCAGTATGTTTTCTAGTGTGGGAAAAACCAGAGTACCTGGAAAAAACCCACGCAAACACGGGGAGCACATAAAAACTCCATGCAGGTGTTATACTTGGTTAGATCTACCCCCCTCCCCTTCATTGCAAACCACTGTTGCTGCGATACTGCTTTCTGCATCTATAGATTACGACTTCGGTGGCATTCCTTTCGTTTGACAGAAACATATATTTACAAGACAACAGTAAATTAACTTTTGGAAAGGCAAGATCTAATAACAACCTGAATATAACCTTATCAGCATATGGAATCAGAATCAGCTCTTGCCAGAAGGCTCATTGTCAATGTACCATGCAAAATAGTTTGCAGACAAGGAGAAAAACTATATAAATTGTGACATCTGGACTTGCAGCTGCCAGTAATACTCATCCTTCACCATTTTGTCCCTCTGCAGCTTTTTGAACACTGATTTATTTTCTTCTAATTTAGAATTTAGAATATTTTGAATAATGTGATGAATGGCTAAAAGGGACAAGAGGGAACATTAAAATAAAAATGAATTTGTTGGGATGGCTATTTGAAAGCAGAATAAATTGCAATTAAGCTGTATAAAATTAGACAAAATGATCTCTTTTCCTTAAACATTGCAATTCTAGTCCATGGTCTGTGTCTGTTGTGGTAGTTTAGCCCATTTTCTTTGATACCAGACAAAACCCATGGAAAGGCAAGATGTTGGGGGGTTTGCAGCCCACTGAAGCCCCCACTTCTGTTTAACAATGGCTCTATTTATTTTCTCGCTCAGAGACACAACATGCTTAACAGTTACAGGTCACGGAGGTGGCACTACACGTGGTGATTACACTAACACTAACAATTTGTGGGACCTTATGCCTGAACTGTTTAAAAACACTAACTGCAACAACCTCTATTAGTGGACCCCAAGAGCCATGATAAAATCCACTAGTCCTGCACAGGGTTAGGTTGCACCAAGAAGGCTGCTGGCTTCCACGTATACCATCTCTACCACCAGGGGCATAGCTAGAGAAGCCTGGGCCCCATAGCAAGCTTTTGGATGAGGCCCCACTGCCAGCCCCTACTCCTACCCCTTACCTTGAACATTTACTGGTACCTCTTACCTAATAGTCATGCAGTTACTAGATAATGGTGAAAATACCTCACCACACATGTCACTATTATGCTACTACCAAAGAAAGCCTTCTATACCAAAACCAACATTACCAAATATTACAAACAACGCTACTTCATAAGGACCCGATTATACCGCCAGAACCTAACCACAAATTACCACCACATAATGACTGAATAATACCCCTATACTATTAGTGAATAAAGATTAATATAGAATGACCAATATTACCGGCATACAGTGACCATACAGTGGTAGATATCAGTGTACACAGGCTCTGCAGACATATAAGTGATTACAGTGAAGTTGCATTTAGAGACTCACAGGTAATGGTTTCTCTGATGTGTCGTTCACTCTGCCTTTCTTTTCCATGCAGTTCCAGGTGACCATGATTACTTCTCCCAGCCACCACTCATATTTGCAAATTTGGACACTTATCCAGCACTTTTCTCAGTGGCTCCCAACTCTGTACAAATTCCCCATGGCTGGGAGAGTGGGTACAGGCCATAGCTTAGATGCATCATCTTCTAGAGGGGTGGGGAGGAACAGAGGATTAACCCGCTGGAGACTGTGTTACAGCTATGGCCTTCAGGTGGGTAGATAGGAAAGGCCAATTCACAGAACAGTAATAGGGCCTTACTAAAAGATAACGTTTATTAATTATACTTAAAATATATATCCACAAACTGATTAATATCCAACTTACAAAGAATGAAGACACTGTCATTAAGTAGTTTAAACCAATTCTCAAGTATTCCTCATATTACAGGCCTGATGTTCATCAGTTGATACACATATAGATGAAAAAAAATTTTTTTGTTACTCATGATTCATTGAACATCATACGGTCAACCATCATCAATAGTAAAGGCGATCGTGCAAACAAAAATGATGATTTCCATTAAGCTCCCCCTACACTGATGCCTATATATAAAATGGAGTATTTGCCCCAAAAAGGACGGCCCCATCCATCGGTGGCTGGCCCTAAACACAGCAACTAACTTCTAATGAGGAATAGCATGATAACTGAGGCTGTATTTTACTATTTTTCCCTCAGTGTGTTATTCCTCATTAGAAATTAGTTGTGTGATTTAGATAGGCAAGACACAAGATAGGTCATTAGGCAGTGACCTGCTGTAGAGCAGGTTAATAAATCAGGCGCATTCTATCCTGTTATTATGCGCATAAAAATTGGCGTGTAAATGCCCTTCGTGATTGGCTTATAGGAGAAAAGGTACACAACATAGCTCTGGTGAGCTGGGCTGGTACTTGCAGCTGTAGTAATGAGACCTTTTAGTCTCAATCTATGGAGCTTTGCTTTTTGTTGTTGATAAGCATGTCCTGCAGTTTCCGGTAGTATATGTGGAGTTTGGCCTTCATCTCCTCTATGTTATTCTCCAATGATGTCTTTAGGGCCTGTATCCCCTCCTGTGTTCTTCTTTTGTTGTTATAGGAAATTTTTATCATATTGTTCCGCAGCATTTCAGATGTCCAAATACATAGTTGTTCTGCATTTCGGCTGTTGTAGGTGTGCCTGGTTAGGTTACACAAATTGAAGCCTCTTGGGATGAGTCTCTCCTTTTTGCATTTTGTTAAGTAGAAGATGTCGCTGTTGAGTTGTGCAAGTTTCTTAAGCCAGTTTTTTCAGTTCCATTCTTGTGTGGTACATTGTGGTATCTTCCAAGTAACTAGTAGTATAATGTTGTACCGTGTTAGCCATAGAAAGTAGTAGAAGAGTGAAGAAATCACTTGTTTATTTCTTGACCTGTTGTAAATAACTTCTCTACTTATATTGCATTTTATTTTAAAGATTCTCAGTTCCTTTGAAGATCCATGTTTTTTGTGTATAAAAAGTCTGTGAATTTTCAGTTTCTTGTATAACATCATGTCTGAAGAAGAGAGCTAGTATAGTGTTGAGCGATTATAGACAAAGTTGAAATCGGCACGGTATTTACGTTGATTGGATTTTTTTAGATCACGCGATAATTTAGGTTAAAATCTGTGCATAATCTATTAATATCACGCCATTTTCGCCGCTTCCTGTCATTTTGGCGGACAGCAAATCAGCTTACAGTATAGAACAGGGTGAGATGTTTGTGCGAAGTCATGACTGGGATGTCTATGGTTGCGATTGGCTGGAAAAATCAAATGACATCGTTTTACATAGAACAGCCCTTCCTGTTCATGATCAGTGTGTGTCAGAGTCTCATAGCAGTAGGACGTGTGCTCTGCCTCTGTCCAAACAGCTCAGCAAACAGCTCAGCGAAATTATTCTATTTTTTCACAGAGAACGCTCTACTTTTAGCTGTGATCCTTAGAACTTAGTTAGATCAGAGATTTGCAGATTTTAGGTAGTTAGGCCGAGAATTTTAAAGGAGCATCTACAGCTGTACAGTCTCGGGGTGGAGCGGGGGAGGGGGGGGGGTCGGGGGCCCGCGGACGAACACAGACAAGCTCTATAAAGGATACTGGATATTGTACAGCCAAAACTTTGTTTAGACATTACATTGCCTTATATTAGGATACAGATCTTTTCTAGTAACTGCAGGTCTATTTGTTAGGTGCAAAGCTCCATTTTTATTATCTCAGTATACATTTCAGATAGGTGTTCTTTTTCAATTTTGCCCAGTCCAGCTTTGTTGATATAGCCACCTTGCAGTTAAATTTGAATCCAGCAATTTTGTAGTCACGACAGGTTGATAGGTGCCAACAAATACCTTTAATTATCCTGTATACATTTCAGATACGTGTTTTTTTCACTTTGGCGCAGGCCAGCTTTGTTGATAGAGCCACCATGTCGTTAAATTTTGAATCCAGAGCAACTTTGTAGTCACCACAGGTGTACTGATAGGTGCCCAAAAATACCCTTTTATTATCCTATACAATTCAGACAGGTGTTTTTTATCACATTTGGTCAGATCAAGCTTGTTGATAGAGCTACTTTGCAGTTAAATTTGAATACAGGCATTTATTATGTCACCACAGTTGAAATTGATAGGAGCCAAAAAATACCTTTTTTTATCCCGTATTACATTCAGATAACAATGTATTTTTTTCACTTGGCGCAGGCCAGCTTAGTTGATAGAGCACCTTGCAGTTAAATTTGAATCCAGAACTTTGTAGACCACCACAGGTTAGTGGAGTAGGTGCCAAAAATACAGTTTAATTATCCTTATCCATTTGGAGACAGGTGTTTTTTTTTTGTTCACTTTTTGGTACTCAAGCTTTGTATGATAGAAGCTACTTTGCAAGTTAAATTTTGAAATACAGAGCAATCTTTTGAAGTCACCACAGGTTAGTTGATAGGTGCCAAAAATACCGTATAATCCGTAAACAATTCAGACAGGAGTTTTTTTTTCATTATGGTCAGTCAAGCTTTGTTGATAGAGGTACCTAGCACTAAATTTCAATCCAGCAATTTTGTTTTTGATTTGAGGGATTTAGAATAGCTAGTAATTTGCCGTCATTTAATAAGAAACTTTCCAAAACTCTCCATACCTTCTCAAATTTTTATCTTTTCAGGAACATGGAGTGAAATTCAGGTGGTAAGCGAGAGCAAGAGGGGGGTAGGACATGGAGAAGAAGGTACGAGAGAAGTCTCCTTCCAGTGCCTGCAGGCGACAACAACGCATGGCCACGGAATCCTCAGTTGCAGGACCCCGTCAGGCCTTCATCGCAGGTCAGGGCCCCGTTAATATCAGTAACGAACAGAGTCGCCCAATCTGTTCTTCAGTGGTTAATGCAACCTGCATCCAGCAGTCTTACCTCCTCGTCCACCTCCGTCACACGGCCACATAAGTTCGCATCACATCATCAGCATCCATCCAAACATGAAGCGAAGGCAGCCCAAAGGTCAGCTCGGGTACCCCCCACTGTGGATAATCCAGTTTCGAAGACCTCTTGATGACAAAGATGCGTTTGGGGTCAGAAGGCATGTTCAAAGATCAAGAGGCCAAGAGATGATGAAAATTCTCTGCTCTGACGCCCAGTTACTGATGCCATCAGAGGAGGAGAAGGAAGCCGGTCAATCGGCAAAAATCCCGGGCGGTCGGCAACGCCTTGCAGTCCCTCTTGCTTGTAGCCCGCAGCTCCTGGATGCAGAATGTCAGGACGACCAAGTCACCTGTGTTGATGATGATGACGACATTGCGGATCCAACGTGGTCTTTTCAGCAGAATTTGCTTGCGAGCGCTTCATCACTGGACGAGGAGGAAGACGATGGGGTAGTGTCAGTACGGGTCCCGCCTCAAAAAGGGAGAGGGCGGTCGCAGAAGTCTGCTGATATGATTCCGCCAGCCACGGTCAGCGGAAACCCCGCTCCTCGCTTATCGCCGTCAAAAAGGTCCAGGACCTCTCAAGCCTGGGCCTTCTTTGAGCAAGCCTCTGATTCACCCAGCGATGTCATATGCCGCCTTTGCCGTAAACGCATAAGTAGAGGCAAGAATCTTAGGTGTTTAACCACCACCAACATGTCTAGTCACATGCAGCGAATGCATGAGTTGAAATGGAGGCAACACTTGGCCAAAAAAGGCCAGACCGACGCCGGGCCTCCAACCACTGTCACACCCTCTGTCTCCGCCTCCTCCTCCGCCACCACCAAGCGTTCCTCAGCTGCCCATGTCTCTCAGAGTCATGATCAGGGATCAGCCTCCGCTTCAGCCTCCACCGTCGCCCGAGTACCATCAGCACCACCAGAGACCCATCCTACCCCTTCTCCTTCCGCCAGTTTGACGACCTGCACGCCGTACAGCGGCCAGTCTAGCAGCCAGCCTTCTGTCTTCCAGGTTTGGGAGCAGAAGAAACACTTTAACCCAAACCATCCCAAAGCCAAAAGCCTGAATGTCGGCATTGCCAGGCTTTTGGCCTTGGAAATGTTGCCTTTCCGTCTGGTGGACACAGATGGGTTCCGCCACGTCATGGCCCTTGCCTGCCCCCAATACCAGATGCCGAGCAGGCATTTCTTTGCCAGAAAAGCCGTCCCTGCCCTGGCCAGCCACGTGTCATCTAAAATTTCAAGCGCGTTGTCTGCATCTGTGTCCGGAAAAGTCCATCTGACCACCGACACATGGACTAGTAAGCACGGCCAAGGCCGCTATATCTCTGTGACAGCTCACTGGGTGAGCTGGGTGGATGTCTCTGGGGGTGACGGTGGCTCTCAGGCTCGGCGCACGCTCTTCAAAACCGCAGGGATGGTGCAGGGCTCTTTCACCCAAGGTCCTCTGGTGGCATCACGTGCCCAGAGAAACCAGGCCGTGTTGAAATTAATCTGTCTTGGAGACCGTCCACACACAGGTCAGGAGCTGTGGACGGCTCTCCGCAACGAGACCGAGCGCTGGCTGGGTGACAAGAGCCTTGTGCCAGGGAAGGTGGTGTGCGATAACGGGCGAAATCTGCTGGCCGCCCTTAAGATCGGTAGGCTGGAGCACATCCCTTGCCTGGCACATGTCATGAACCTTGTCGTCCAGAAATTTCTAAAGAGCTACCCGGGTCTGGACTGCCTGCTGAGGAAGGCTCGAGGTCTGAGTTCGCACTTCCGCCGTTCGCACCCTGCTTCGTCCCGCCTGGCTGCGTTGCAGCGTCAGCTCGGCCTCCCCGTCAACCGTCTCATTGTTGACGTGGCAACACGCTGGAATTCCACCCTCCACATGCTCCAGCGATTGTGGCAGCAGCGCAATGCCATTACGCAGTACGAAGTGACACATGGCCTGACAAGCAGCGGTGCGGACCTCGGGGTGTTGAGCCACCGAGAGTGGAGGCAGGTGAAAGAGCTCTGCACCATCCTTGCCAGTTTTGAAGAAGCCACCAAAATGGTCAGTGCGGACGATGCCCTTGTCAGCATGAGCATTGTGGTGATCTTAGTTCTGGAACGATCGTTGGACACTCTGAAACAACAGGTCCCGCCAGCGACGGAGGAGGAGACGGACACAGATGCGGACACGGAGCCTTTCTCTCCGTCGAATCCACAAGGCCCGACAGTTTCTCAATTTTATCGGTCTTCATTAGGCAGTGGTTCGGGGTCCAGGGCTAGTGCAAGGCAGCGCATCAGCTCTCAGGGTGCATCATCTCAGGCAAGTCAGGGCTGTGTTGAAGCTGTGCCGGAGGAAGCGGAGGAGGAGGAGGAGGTATTCCTAGACACCGACGTTACCGACGTCCCTGCCTTGGAAAGAGGTTGGCGCGAATTTGAGGCGGAGGAGGAAGATGAGGAAGATCAGTTTGCTAGTGCCCTCGACCCAGAGGCTTGGGAAATCAAGGCTCCATCTCTCACATGAGTGCTTGGATGCTCCATTTCCTCCAACATGATCCTCGCATTAAGGCCATCAAAATGAACAACAGTTACTGGGTGGCCACCCTCCTGGATCCCCGGTACAAAACAAAACTCAGCACTTTCCTTCCACCCACCCAAATAGAGAGTAAAATGCAGGAAATGGAGACCTTGCTGATTGATCAACTGGAGACATCTGTTGCGTCTGCTTCACGTTCCTCAAATGTCACGGTGGAACAACATCAGCGACGTGACAGCAGTTAGTTGTGCCAAGTAGCCGTTAGCCGGCGCAGCAGCTAGCAGCAGGGCAGGTAGGGACAGAAGCCTCTAATGGGTGACCTCTTGGGCAATCTTTGTTTACCACCCACCATACGCATGCAATGCAGGGCACACATCAAACACACAAAACCAGTAAAGATTCATGGTGCGAAGACTATCTGCTGTCTCAAACACCGGTTGTTTTTGTTTGTGTGCATGTTACGATGACCCATATAGACTTCTGAGTATCAAAATGGATCGAATCGGCCCAAGCCTCGTCTCGCCACGCATAGAGGTGTTTGTCACTGCCCAGCAGCCGTTTACATGCGCCAGCGTCATATATGAGTGGACCTTCAGCCAACAGGCTGGAGGGTCATTACAGACAAACGCATCTCGTATTTTCCACAGATAATGTGGTTCGTTTGACCTTTAATCAAGATGAATAAGGCAGGGATCTCTGATGATGTTGTCAGGCCCAATCTGCCAGAGGTCACCGATTAGTTGCGGGCTTCTTCACATTCTCTTCAAACAGAAATGGTCGTATTGAAAACTTTTTTTTTAAATGATCATTTCTGTATTGAAATTTTTTATTCTCTTTTCCCAACAGTTCATTTTGGCTGGTTCTTGCTTGTAGAGGAGACTGTAAAAGACAGCCAAAGTTTATTGACAAACACCGTATCATTTTACTCACTTTATTTTAGAAGTTTTCGCTTTGTCAATGGTTTTTGAGCGTCATTATGCTGTGAGATACCAGCTATATTATGGTCCTTTTGGAACAGACTATGTGGCTTCATAAGTGGCCATTTCTCATCACAATTTTTTAATAGTGGCTGAGAAGTCATATTCTATTATTTTTTGGGGTCATGTTGCTGTAGTGATACAGCAATAATCATGGTCCTTTGGAACAGGAAATGTGGACCTTTTAAGTGGCATTTCTCCCTCACATTTTTTTAATAATGGCAGAGAAGTCATTTTTATAATTTTTGGGTCATGCTGCTGTGGCACATGCAGCTGATACTCAGGTCTATTATAAATAAATGTTGTTTCTAACCAGACATTTGTTCTTTCCACAATTGTCCAAAGTTGGCTCAAGGGTCATGCTATTGAATTTTTTGGGGCATTTTGCTGTGTCATGCAAGCATATACTACAGGTCCTTATTATAAAAAAATGTTGTTTCTAACAGACTTTTGTTTCTTCACAATTGTCAGAGTGGCTCAAGGAGACCGGGTGATGTGCTTCAGAAAAGGAATAGGGGGTAGGACAATGTTAATGGGACACATATTGCAAAATGACTTGTTATTTAGCAATACTCCCTTTATGAGACACCATTTAATACAATTAAAAAAGAGAAACAAAGACGGTGGTGGGATTCCATCCTATTTAAAATGTGTTTTCATCAGAATTAAACTACTAAAACTTGCATTGTACAAAATAGCTGGCTAAAAAATTCCTATGAATTGTACAAAGGGAGGTACAGGAAAACTTGACCAGATGTAGGTTATTCAGCGGACATGGAGTATGGAGTACAGACAGAGAACAAAGTACAGAGACAATTTTCCTACAGCACGTTTGAGTTAAAATGAGAAAAAGAATTACCAAGAAACAAGGGACCTGGGTGGTACAGGGCGAGTCGTAAAGTTACACAACAGTATTTCAGTGAAGCTCAATTGGTCCGCACTAATACGTAAGGGCCAAGTGCTACCAGGTCTTGACTGGTGTACTGAGGAAGGCCGCTGGAGGGTCTTACTCACGTCTTCCGCTTCCGCACTCTGCTTAAGACACGATCTTTTCGTCTGCTCGGGTCCATAAATGGGCATTTTTTACCGTGTTAATAGTTGACGGATGCCAGCTGGGCTCTCACGCCCACCACTGTAATCAGGCCCTGGCTGCTGATCCTGCGTGTTAATAGATGACAGACGACTAGCCTGTCTCTCTCGCATCCACTGTATGTCTGGCAGCTGGACCTCCGTGTTAACAGTTGGCCGACGGGAGCACTGGTACTCACAGTTAGGGGCAATCAGGAGAGACATTCAATTTTCTCTTAAAAATCTGATTTTGAAAAAGGTGATTTCTGTGAGGTTAAGTAGTGTCAAAAAGGGTGGTCTAGGGCCCGCTGGACATCATTGCACAATTGAGGCTTAAAAATTTTATGATGCTGGAGATGGGAGGTCAACTGATGGGGTCGCATCATTTGATCTCCAGGGAGTATGTACCTAATCAATGGAAGAGGATTTGGAGAAAAAATGATACCATTGAATGATTGGCTGAATAAGTCTCAGAAGACAGTGAGGACATATGTACTTCTCATCTAAGAGTGTTTTGGATGTTAGGGACATTTTTATTACTTTATGGGGTCACAGAGCTGTTGCGGACGAAATTAACACTTCTAAGTGTAAAAAATACCTTAGAAAACTGCAGGGAGGGGAGTTATGTTGTATGTTATCACACTGAAAAAAGCACAAATTGGTAATATGTTAAAAATATAATAAAAACTTCCCATAAATAAAATTCTGTAAACAAATGTCAGTTACAAAAATATTAATAAATGTGGAATCAAAGTTACAAAATAGCATAGTGCCACTTTGTGATCTTGTGGGTTCAAACTGGTTTAGGTCATGCTGGGGCCCAGGACAGGTATAGTCTTTGTCCAGTGTAACCTAAAATGGTGGTTGAAAGACTCCTTTTTCCGGCATTTGTTAAATGTGGGGGGTCATGACAGGTTTGGGGCTCAATGCTGTGGCCAGGACAGATGATAGTCAATGTCCAGTGAAACTACAAATGGTGGTGAAAGACTCCTATTTCCATGACTTTTTAATAGGTGGGTCACAGACAGGTTTAATGGTCAGTTCTGCGGGTTACAGACGATATAGTTAATGTCCAGTTCAACTAAAATGGTGGGTTTCAAAGACTACTTTTTCCCGAACTTTTAATTTGGGGGTCAGACAGGTTTAATGGTCAAACTGCGGTCCAGGACAGGAAATAGTCAATGTCCATTTCAACTAAAATGTGGTTGAAAGACTCCTTTTTCCAGCACATTTTAATCTGTGGTCAGACAGGTTTAATGGTCATACTGCGTACAGGACAGATATAGTTAATGTCCAGTTCAAACTAAAATGGTGGTTCAAAGATTTCCTTTTCCCGCACATTTTAATCTGTGGGTCAGACAGGTTTAATGGTCATACTGCGGTACAGGACAGTTATATTTAATGTCCAGTTCAACTTAAATGGTGGTTGAAAGACTCCTTTTTCCAGGACTTTTTAATCTGCGGTCATGCAGGTTTGGGCTCATTCTGCGTTCCAGGCCAGGGCTATTCCATTTCCTGATCAAGAAAAATGATGATTAAAATCATACTGCCCTCTGGAAACTTTTTAATTTGTGGGTGATGCAGGTTTAAGGCCCATGCTGTGGTCAAGAAAAGGGATAGTGAATGGTCTGTGATTTTTTTTTCTGTGGCTTTATAACCTAATTGTCTTGCCTAAGATGTAGCACGTATACGTTTGCTGTTGTGGATGTTTTTTCCAGCTACTCCACCCCTGTTTGGGTGTAAGAATAAAAGGTGTTGTTCCTCTCCCATAGACTTTAATGGTCATTGGCGATAATCTATTATCGACTATCGGATATCTTATTTGATAATTGCCGATATCGACTATCGACCCGATGACGATAGTCAACGTAATTGCTCATCACTAGATGTAAGATATATTCTTAACGATTCTGTAAAAAGATATGAAACAATGTAATATATAGCTTATAACGATAAGGGTGATAAAGAATAAATGGCAACATCAAAGGTTTGTTAATGCAAAATATACTCAGTTAAAGGATAGATGTGGTGTATATATGGAAACAGTCACATGGGAACATAAAAAAAATGTGAAGTGGCTACATCAAAAGATGTAGTCACACTCTCTATTAAGGCCTCCTGGGTGTAAAGATCACAGGCGATGTATCCAGAAAGCTTCTCGCTTTTTCAACAGTGAAATGTGGTTGCCGCCCCTCCGGGGTCTAGGTACCTGCTCGAGAACCTGGTAGCGTAATTGACTAATATAGTGTCCTTGTTCACAAAAGTGGGCAGGAAGGGGAAGCCAAGTTTTTTTGCATCGTATGGTTGATTTATGGGCAGACAATCTGTCCTTTATGCGTTGGGTTGTCACACCTACGTAAATTAAGCCGCAAGGGCATTTCAATAGGTAGATCACAAAGGTAGAATCACAGGTGAAAAATCCCTTTAAATGTATCGGAGTGCCAGTGAGGGGATGATATACTACATCGCCCTTGATGACATTTGAACAGTTATTGCAATGAAGGCACGGAAAGGTGCCCACTTTAGGAATAGATAGGTGTGACTGGAGGCTGTGGTGTTTAAGAGGACCTATGTTTGCATGCACTATGTGGTCTCTTATGTTTCTGGGTTGCTTGTAGCAGATGCGTGCTGTGCTCTGGAACTCAGGGATATTTGGGTAACCTTTGCTCAAAATATGCCAATGTTTGCGTATAACTTGATGTAGTTTTGGCATAAGTGGATGGTTGGTGTTCACAAAGTTCATTCTCGGTAAGTCGGGGCCAAATGGTCTGGTAGTTCGAGGTTTTTTCTGCATTTGGGAGACTAATTGAGTGGGATATCCCCTATCGATAAATTTGTGGGCCATCTGGTTCAGTTGTATCTCAAGATCTGTAGGATTGGCTACAATTCTCCTAACCCTCATAAACTGTGAGAAAGGTAGAGCTGTCTTCATGTGTGATGGATGGCAGCTCTGAAAGTGAAGTAAAGAATTTCAAATATACGAAGTATGAGGATGGTCTGAAACAATTCATTATTATGGCTACCGAATTTCTTTTAGAACATAATTACTTTCAGTTTGAACAAAAATTTTTTCTTCAAATCCAGGGATGCCCCATGGGCTCCTGCTTCTCCCCATCATTGGCCAATATATTTGTGTCATGGTGGGAGGAGAAGTACATTTATTCGGTTAATAATGTTTTTGCAGAAGACATTTTTCTATACTCCAGGTACATAGATGATACCTTACTGATATGGCAGGGATCACCCACTTCAATCCCCAAATTCTTGGAGTATATAAATAACAACCAGGAGAATCTCAAATTTACATATGAGCTTCAGGAGAATACCATCACTTTTTTGGATTTAAAATTGACAGGAGATGTGGTTAGTGGTAAGATTCATTCTTGTTCCTATAGAAAACCTATTTCGGGCAATGGTTTGTTGTGTGCTTCCAGCTGTCATCCTAGGCATATCATAAATAATTTGCCCGTTGGCGAGTTTGTTAGGGCTAAGAGGAACTGCAGCAGAGTGGAGGATCTAGAAAGGGAGACACTAGCCATTTCACATAGGTTGAAAGAGAGGGAATATAAGCCTTGGCTTATACATAGAGCTGTTAATAAAGTTAAGGATAGGGAAAGGACATCCCTCCTACACAGCTCTAAAAATTCTGGTACCATACAACACAAACATTCCCTTTTCTTCACCACTCAATTTAGTTGCCAATATGAACAGGTCACAAATATAGTACGGAAATATCTGCCGATACTTAAAGTAGATCCTATTTTAAGGACGATACTTAAGGATGGGTGCAAATTCGTTGCATCTAGACCACGAACTATTGGTAATGTGGTATCCCCTCGCCTCTTTGTTTCTGCCAATGCACAACGTAAAGCCTCGATGGCTAGACTTCACTGGTTCTTTTAAATGTGGCACGAGTAGGTGCAGTGTGTGCAAGTATATGGTTAAGAGTAATAACTTCACCTCTCTATCTACAGGAAAAACTTATCCTATCAATAGTTTTCCTGAATTGTCCACACCACATACGTTGTCTATATGATATGGTGTGAACATTGCAATTTGCAATACATTGGTTGTACTACGAGATCTTTGCACATTAGAATCAGGGAACATGTCCATGACATAAAACATCCGGATGTAAAGAATCTTTCTGGAGCCGCCAGGCATTTTAAGGAGGCACACCAATGTAGTTTGGATTTCTTCAGAGTCAGAGCATTAGAGAGGGTTAATAGACCCGCACGGGGGGTGAGTGGAGAGATTTCTTACCAATCGTGAGGCATACTGGATCCTCACCCTTGACACACGTTATCCGCAGGGACTCAATTATAGATCGGATCTTTTGTATTTATACTAGTCCTCTTCTTATTATTCTTTGTTTGATGTAGTATTATATTTGTTTATTCTTTTTAGATATGTTATTTTTCCATGTGCATATATTGTTCAACACACGTTTGATATTTTTGATATGTTACTAAGGGTTAATTTTCAGGTGCAGTTTTTTTTTTTTTTTTTTTCTGTGTGTGTCTCCTGGGAGGGGTATTTAAGAGGTTTCCTCATAGCTCTATACATGTTACGATTAAGAGCCCTGATGGTGGCTCGAAACGCGTAAAGTTTGTGGCTATGTATTTTTAATTTGTTTTTAACTACCTCAATAAAGTGCGTTTTTCCTATTTGGATTATATTTGGATTATATCTGAAGCACGAGTGCCGGAATAAGCCCTGTTTCATCATACCTAAAGAATTTCTGTCTGTGGATTTGATATGTAAGTTGGTCGTGAGAATCCCTTCTGGTGATTTATGGACCCAAGTATCCAGAAAGTTAATCTGTGTGGAATCTTGGTGAATGGTGAATGAAAGACCAGGTATTATGTTATTGAGCTAGTTGAAAAAGTCAGATATGGAAGTTTGATCCCCTTGCCAGATACAAAAAACATCATCGATATATCGATGCCAAGAAATTGCGTGTTCACTGAAAGCTGGATAATTATAAATGTGGGACTCTTCAATGGAAGCCATAAAGGTGTTGGCATAGGGGGGCTACATTGGACCCCATGGCCGTGCCCTGTTTTTGGAGAAAGAAATCATCACCAAACAGGAAGTAGTTGTCTGTGAGTACTATGGTGAGTAATGTCAGACAGAATTCTATCTCCTGGACTGTAAGATTGGAGGTAAGAAGCAAGTCATGTGTGGCTTTGAAGCCATCATTATGGCGTATAGAGATGTACAGGCTATTTACGTCCAATGTGATCAAGATTGAGTCAGGAGGAACTGGGCTAAGGGAACGGAGTATGTCCAGAAAATGAGGAGTGTCTCTTAATGGGTTAATGGGATAGAGCTGTTTTTCAGGTTTGGACTAGGCTTCTTGTTTCTAGTAAAGGGTAACATCAATACTACAGCACATAAACAATTTCAAGACAATTGTATGTTTCCAACTTTGTATTAACAGGTTAGGGAAGTCCCTTTTCTGGCTGAGCATGGCTGTACCCCTCTAAAGAGTAAGGTCCATGAAAACATAGTTTTATGTCTTTTGTGTAGAAGAACTAGAAGTAGCCTGCAAAAACCCAGACCTCAACCATATCGAACACCTTTCAAGTGAATTGTTATGCTAAATATCAGCCAGACCTTCTTGTTCAACATCAGTGCCTAACAGATGCTCTCTTGGCTAAATTCCCATTGACAAAATCTTGTAGAAAAACTTTCCAAAGGTGTAAAGGCTGTTATAGCTACAAAAAGAGGTCCAAATCTATTTTGATTCTATTATGTATTCAAACTATTTAGCATTTTATATGAACAGTCTGAAACTGTAAACCATGAAATTTATGGTTTAAAAAAAAATAATTAAAAGTAAAAAGAAAAAACTAATTAGAGTGTGATGGTCAGGAGTCTACATAAATTTGACAATATTTTATATAGACAGGGCTAGCTTCAGAGTTTCTAAGCTGCATCAAAAGAAATTGTCTCTGGTACTTTACTCCTGCCCTTCATCTATTGGTATCCAATAGAAACACCACATCACCTCATTTTGTTTATCGATTATTTTATGTAATTAGCTTATACTTTCTCTCATTCACAAGCATCATGTTCCAAAACTTTAGCTGATTTATTCCACTAGAGAACAAATAGGTTTTCACCAGCTCACCTGGCCAGAAACGCATGGACTTGTTGAGACAACCAATCGACAATGGATAAGAAGAAGATGTCCAGCGTATAAAAAATGCACCAACTGTATTGTAGAAAGGAGTTAAAACAACGGTACCCACAGCAAAGCCTACACGTTTTATTCCACTCAGCGTGTTGTTTTGTGCCCCAGGGAATACATGTTGTGTTTCTGCTGTTCTCATGCTATGATGTCAACCCCTTGCTGACCCTAATGTAATAGTAAGGCACAGATAGGAGTACTCAGAGGACCTGAGGCCACTTGGTCAGCAGCAATAATAGACAACCATGTTCCTGTTGAAACTACCAAGATCAGAGATCGTAGCAGTTCAACCACTTAGACAGAGAAATAGACCTCCATCTGCTTTTCAATCGGCACCCTGGAATGGGGCCTTAGAGCCAAAACAGCTGTGAAATTATTTATTGCCCCAGCTGAGCAAAATAATGCATCTGCGGGAAGAAGGTAAAAGCAGCAGAGGCCTCTTTTTTAATTTAATCAATAAAGTCAGTTTTGCCCAAACGGTGCCCCTGCTGATGTTTTCACTAAATAGCAGTTCAAGGCCTAAAAGAGGTCTACACTGGGTTCTGACAGTCATGGCCTAATAGGTTGTCTGTCAGTGTAACCATTCCAAAGTACTATAAACGTGGTCAAATGATCACTGAATTAAGTTTTATTTACAAACACATTTTTAATAAACATTTGTTTGATCCCACCACAATTGTAAAGACCAGCAGAAAAAAGATAATTTATTAGTTATACTGCATGCTGCAGGAATGATAAATTACATAGTTACATAGTTGGTAAGGCCAAAAAAAGACAGAGGTCCATCCCGTTCAGCCTATTGTGCTACAGTGTTGATCCAGAGGAAGTCAAAAACCTCCATGAGGTGGAAGCCAATTGTCCTCAATTTAGGGGAAAAATTCCTTGCCGACTCCAATCTGGTAATCAAAATAAATCCCTGGATCAGCGACCCATCTCCAGAGTCCAGAATCTTAGTTACTATAACTTGTTATATTATTACAGACTAGAAATGCACAGACTTTCCTTTCTATCATAGGGACATGCTCTGCTTCTGTGCACCATTGGACCTATGGACATTGTATGATCCTACTTGGGGACTACTATGCCTTTGTTACATCTATATATCAACTGATCTATGGATACGTCACTATGTCATTTGGGGACACCTGTAAGTATGTGCATATGTGATTATTTACACTCATAGGGATGTTTATTCAGAGGGCTGTCAAGACACTCTTGTAAGTATTTTTGTATATCTGTTTGCTTTGCTCTCTTGCATGGTGATATTTATATGTGATGTATTAATCAAAGCCACTACAATAGGATGATTTTTTTTTATCTTGCCATTTTTGGCATTGATTTTGTTCCCTTATATTATTATTATTATTATTTATTTTTAAAGCGCCATTGATTCCAGGGCGCTGTACATTCGAGGGGGTTACATACATTACATAAGTCAAACGAGTACAGTGATAAGGGATAATGACAATTGGCACGACAGAGGGAGAGAGGACCCTACCCGCGAGGGCTTACAATCTACAAGGAGGGGGGAAGAGACAGGAGGTGAGGGGCAGACATGTCTGTGGAGGAAGTAGTGACAAGTTTAGTGAAGGTTATAGGCAAGCCTGAAGAAATGGGTTTTCAGGTTGCTTTTGAAGCTGGTGAAAGTGGAGGAGAGTCTGATGTGTTGGGGCAGTGAGTTCCAGAGTGTGGGTGAAGCACGGGAGAAGTCTTGGAGACGGTTGTGTGAGGAGCTGATAAGGGGAGAGCAGAGGAGAAAGGTCCTGTTAGGAGCGGCGAGTGCGTGGGGGGAGATATTTGGAAATTAGGGCAGAGATGTATGGAGGGGAGAGGTCGTGGAGAGCCTTGTAGGTCATGGTTAGTAGCTTGAAATGAATTCGCTGGGCAATGGGAAGCCAGTGAAGGGATTGGCAGAAGGGAGAGGCAGATATGGTGATATTTAAGTGTGGTGTATAGATCGAAGCCATTATGGTAAGGTGATATATATTATTATGGCATCTTGGAATCCACTGTTATGTAATATTAGCAATTTCCAACTTTATGACAATGTTTTGTTCCCTGATGAAGCCTTTAAAATTATAGGGGAAATGTGTTGGAAGTGATTTAACTATTGATTTTGACTGTAGAAATTGCTCTAATATTATCCTAGGTGAACTATGATATTTTGATTTATCATATTTATCTGCAACTAGGTTTAATTTTTACATGTTTTTGAGGTAACAGGTTATGATAGAGAATAATAGGGCCTAATATCCAGGAATAGGTTCCAGCTGGGAGTGCCCTTCTCAGGGCGGGTACCCCAATATCTTCTTTGATTAGGTAATTTAATTAGGGAAATAATATGGAAGGTATAGATTTATCTAGTTTTATAGAGATATTTAAAATTAAAAATTTAGTTTTATCTATTTTTCATGCAACATTTCCTTGTGGCTTGATGGGGATTGCCAGTGTTAAGAAAGTCCCTGTAAATTGTTTTCAGTCCTGACTCACCCAACATCAGAAACGAAATAAACATAAGATAAAGTCAACCCAATGTTTTCCTGGAATAATTAGCCTTTTTCTACATATATTTTGTATTGCAAACTTTCTGTAATATCTATACCATATTACTGTGACTTACAGAGGGTAAATATCTTTTACATATTGTAAAATGTTATGTTTTACACAAATGTTCCTTTCCCCAAACTTTTCGGCATAATTGGCTCACAAGTCTGACACAGATATGATATGATGTAAAAACAATATATAAGAAGATACAATTCTTTCCCCACAGGATAATACACATATGCCTGTGAGAGAAGCTTACCTTTATATAGACATACATAGTGTTGTCTTTCCATGACTCTCTTGTTTCCATTAAAGGATTGAGACCTTTTGAGAAAATCTTTTGTTTTGCATTTTGCAGCATGAATTAAGTGTGGTCATCCACATGACCTGATGTATGTCCATCTAAAGTGTGTACACACACATATAATCAAAACCCCATTAAGTGTCTGATTAAACACAATCAATAATATAGATTTAAAAAGGCTCAAGTGAAGTTAAAAAATATCTCATGCATCAATGTAAGTTGTATACACACTGAATTAGTCTGCAGGCAGATAACCAGATATCTCAGCTGGCCGATTTGCTGTCCTGATTAATTGGCAGGAAAATTTTCATGTTCCGCCCCAGTGCATCCAACAAATACGAATAATTTTATGGGAATGCAGAGACTTGTAAAGGTACAAGAATCAATAGAAAAGCCATGGTATAGATATATTGTTTATGTATTTTATGCTACTTAATTATATTAGTGGGATATTGTAAATTCAATTCTATGGGCTTATTCAAGCGATTGCATTGACATTACTATAAGTAATTTTTACAGCACCACTTTGTATTCATAGATTTTGTACTAGTACATCATGTTTTTAGTGGTATTAACTTATAGATAATGATTAGAGTAATATATGCAAATAGGTCCAAAAACACATTCATGTAAACAGACTTTTTATATATAAGTAGTGTTGAGGTTTGGATTCTGGTTGATATTAAAATTTGACCTAAAGCTAATGGATTCAAATCAGGTAGACCAAAATTATTTTTTTGTGAACCCCCACCCCCCAAAAAAAAATAAAAAAAATGGAACCTAGCTCTAAATTGGGTTTATGACTAGCGTGTTTATGGGTTTTTACGGCGTTACCTTCAGGTTCATCATTACTCTGGATCCGGTGCTGCGCAGGCCTCGCATTGCTCCAACCAAAGTGTCACTTTCAGTACAACATACAATGTCACTTATGGTATCCCTGAGCTACCCTTATGTTTTGAGAACTGGAAGTGACATCAGACATGATGCATGATGTCCGACATCACTTTCACTTGCAGCATCGTGAGGTCTGGATCACTGAGAGGTGAGTTAACCCTTAGGCTATGTTCACACGGCAATTATTGGGACGTATCTCACCCCGTAATTCACGCCGTACTGCGCTCAATACCGGGCAAGATACGTCCCTATAATTACGGTAATCCACAGTTCTCATAGAGAACTATGGATTACGTCTCCTCTCCCCACTCGGACAATACGCCAAAGTGACATGTCAATTATTCACGGCTTATACGCGCTGTGAATAATGAATGTCTATGGGGCCGGCTGGCCGCCAGTCACCCCGGCCCGCCCCCGCTCCCGAGCACACGGCGTAATTGCGGGCTAAATACATCCCCGCAATTACACCGTGTACACATAGCCTTAAAACACTCTTAAAAGCCTCACATAGTGTTACAGTTACCATTAGGGATAGCATTAGAGATAGGGATGCGTAGGAGTGGAGAAAAACTTTGGATTTGGGATGTCACAAACCTGAATTTTTTCATAAATTTGGTCGAACCATAACGAACCCTGACATATTACAGCAACACTAATCATTAACATTCATACATATTATTTTAACTTGGAAGCTCCACTCACCAAACCCAAAAAAAAACACCTTCCCACCCGCTCTAGTCTGGTGCTGTTAACCCAGGCACCGCAGGTTTGTTCTTACTGCTCTTGGATTCCTCCCACTACAGCCGCCTCCAATATAAAATACAGTACTGCACTGTATCAGCACCCATACAATTAGTATATGTTTGATATGCTGGTATTTGTAGTTGTAGAAATTTTTTTGGCTGGAGTTACATTTAATAAAAGTACCTGTTCCGACTTGCATACAAACTCAACTTCAGAACAAACCTACAGTCCCTATCCTGTTCGTAACCTGGGGACTGCCAACTAAAGTTACTATGGTAGAATCAATGTATTTTGGTCAATCAAATGATTTGTACTGTCCAGTTTATGTCATAAGAGAGTTTCATACAATGTTAGCTTGTGGCATTTTTGTAATAAGTATTTTTCTCAGCAGCATGCTTTTGGTATGGTGATTTTCTACATAAAGAGTTTTCCATGAGTTTTAAAAACTCTGAAACTGCTCCCATTGAATTAAAAAAAAAAAGGGGACATTTTGAAGCTCCCCCCGGTCGGGGGCGCTTTTCCGCTAGTTTTCCCGAAATCTGCGCCTGATTTTTTCAGGGCCGGGGCGGGACAACTCGAAAGTAAAGTCGCCGCGCCGCCTTTGGGTTGGCCAGTGGGGACTTAGCGCTGCAGCGCTGCCCAAGATTCGCCGCCGAGGGGGTCACCCAATCGAGAAAATTCCCTGCCCTCCCAGTGTGTGGGGACATCGGGGACCCCTGGGGGCGCAGTGCGGGACTTACCCCGTCGGGACTTTCCCGAAAAAACTGTTCCGACGAGACAGGCTGGAAAACACGAAAATCATTTCCCCATGCGGGCGGGATGAATCAAAAATCGCCTTTAAAAAGGCGTTCAACTTTCTCAGAAAAGAGCCGAAACCTTAAAAATAAAAAAAACATAAAAAAAAATCACTTTCCAATATCCTAATTTAAGAATTGGATATAGGAAATTTGCGGAAATACATAACAAATTCTGAAAGCTATTTTCATTGGGCGGGATAAACCGCCAATCAGAATAGGCGCAGTGGAACCATTAAAACCTATGGAGAACTATTGACTATGTTGAGCGATTGCTTGGCATCGAGATCGATCGATAGTCGAAGTCGCCGCATCGATAAGGTTTTTCGATAGGAGCATCGATTATGACGATTACCATTAAAGTCTATGGAAAGCAACAACACCTTCATTATTAAACCCCCCAAAAACAAGCTGGAGAAGCTGAAAAAACATCCACAACACCAAAAGATACGGCTACATCTTTGCAACACACTTAGGTTATAAAAACACAGAAAAAAAGTCACAGACCTTCACTATCCCTGTCTTGACCACAGCCTGACCCTTTAAAACCCGCATCACCCACAAATTAAAAAGCGCCAAAGGCAGTAGATTTGAACCACATTATTGAACTGGACATTGAAAATCCCGTCCTGGGAAAGCAGCATGAGCCCCAAACCGCAGACCCCCAGATTTAAAAAGTCCGCAAAAAGGGGGTCTTTTAACCATTTTATTTGAACGGAACTAACTATATCTGTCCTGTACCGCAGAAGACCATTAAACCTTC
>JAODAL010039499.1:0-37942 GCA_025379985.1 Phyllomedusa bahiana | reverse complement strand
CATTTCTCCTTCAAAATTTTTTTAACAGTGGCTAAGAAGTCATTTTTATAATTTTTTGGGTCATGCTGCTGTGAAATGCAGCTATACTACAGGTCCTTCTATAAAAAACTTTGTTTCTAACAGACATTTGTTCTTCACAATTGTCAAGAGTGGCCAAAGGGTCATGTTTTGAATTTTTGGGGACATGTTGCTGTGAAATGCAGCTATACTACAGGTCCTATTATAAAAAATGTGGTTTCTAACAGACATTTGTTCTTCACAATTGTCAAGAGTGGCTCAAGGGTCATGTTTTGAAATTAATGGGGCATGGTTCTGTCAAAAACAGGAAAAGGTAGGACACTGTTAATGGACACATATTGCAAAATGACTTGTTTTTGCAAGATCTTTAAAATAGCTAGCAATCCCTGTAGTGAGACAACCCATTTAATACAATAAAAAAAAAGAGAAAGAAAGAGGTGGTGGGATTCCATCCTATTTTAAAAATGTGTTTTCTAGAATTAAACTGCTAAAAAAATTGCATGTACAAAATAGCTGATACAAATATACCTCTAAATTGTACAAGGGAGGTACAGGAAGACTTGAACAGATGTAGGTTATTCAGAGGACATGGTGTATGGAGCACATTCGCCACCCCAAGAAAAGAGACAATTTCCTCCAACACGTTGAGTAAAATGAGAAAAAGAATGCCAAAAAAAAGGGCAACTGGGTGAAACAGGAGCGTCAACCACCAGCATTCCCAAGTGAAGCTCCAGTGGTCCGCACTCATATGGAGGGGCAAGCGCTCTCGTTGAGACAGAAATTTCTCAAGCCCTACCCAGGTCTTGACTGTGTAGTGAGGAAGGCTGGAGGTCTTAGCTCACACTTCCGCACTCTGTTTCAGCACGACTGTTTTAGTTGCTGCGTCATAAGGGCATTTTTTGCTGTGTTAATGGATGACGGACGCCAGCCTGGGCTATCACCGCACCCACTGTAACTCGGGCCCTGCTTGCTGAACCTGCGTGTTAATAGATGACGGACGCCAGCCCTGGCTCTCACCACACCTACTGTATGTCCGGCCCTGTGTGATCCACGTTTACAGCCTCACCCGCCTTGATCAGTAATTTCCTTCAACCCACTTGACAGTAGAATGCAGGATTTTCAGACAGGCCTCGTCGACCTACTGGGGACATCTGTTTCGTTTGCTTCACATTCTAATGTCACGGTGGAACAATGTCCCCAGGAGAATGGCGAGTACCTCTAGCCGCAGCAGTATTGGAAAACGAGTTGTTTTTAATATAATTTATTTCTTATTGCAAAATTTTCTGCTGATGGTCCTTAAGGGCACCTGTGCGGGTTTTTGGGTCATACTGCGTTACAGGATATGGATAGTCAATGTCCATTTCACTAAAAAACTGCTTCAAAGACCACTTTCTTCCGGAACTTTTTAATCTGTGGGTCATGCAGGTTTGAGGGTTATTCTGTGGCCCAGGACAGGTATAGTCAATGTCCAGTTCAACTAAAATGGTGGTTCAAAGACCCCTTTTTCCGGCACTTTTTTAATCTGGGGGTCATGCAGGTTTGGGGCTCCTGCTGTGGTCCAGGACAGGTATAGTCAATGTCGAGTTCAACTAAAATGGTGGTTGAAAGACTCCTTTTTCCGGCACTTTTTAATCTGTGGGTCAGACAGGATTGATCGATCGTTGGACACTTTGAAACAGCAATTCCCACCAGCGACGGAGGAGGAGACGGACACAGATGCGGAGAGTTTTTCTCTCCGTCGAATCCAAAAACTCGACAGTTTCACAACTTTACTGGTCTTCATTATGCGGTGGTTCGGACTCCAGGGCTGGTGCAAGGCGGCGCTTCAGCTCTCAGGGTACAGCATCTGAGGCAAGTCAGGGCGTGTTGAATCTCAGGTGGAGGAAGCGGAGGAGGAGGATGAGGTATTCCTGGAAACTGACGTTACCGATGTCCCTGCCTTGGAAAGAGGTTGGCACGGATTTGAGGCGGAGGAGGAAGATGAGGAAGATCAGTTTGCTAGTGCCCCTTGACCCAGAGGCTTTGGAAATCAAGGCTCCATCTCTCACATGAGTGCTTGGATGCTCCATTTCCTCCAACATGATCCTCGCAACAGTTACTGGGTGGCCACCCTCCTGGATCCCCGTTACAAAGCGAAACTCAGCACTTTCCTTTCCACCACCCAAATAGAGAGTAAAAAATGCAGGAATTGAGACTGTGCTGATTGAATCAACATGTAGGACATCTGTTGCGTTCTCTTCTTTTTCACATTCTTCAATGTCACGGTGGAAACAACGTCGCAGTGACAGCAGTAGAGTGCCAAGTAGCCCTAGTGACAGCAGCAGCAGCAAACTTTGTGGCAGAAACCTAATGGGTGACCTCTGGCAATCCTTATTTACCACCTCAACAACACATGTAATGCAGGGAACACATACAACACACAGAGACCGGCTTAAGATCATGGTTAGAGATGGGCGAATCGATTCTAACGACGTGGAATTCATTTAGACTTTCAGGAAAACTTCGGTTCGGAACGAAGTCGAACTTTGGGGTACTTCGGGTGAACGAGTGTGCTTTTGATTGATAAAATGGCTGCGAGCACATGGCGCTACATGGGGCAAAGCACTCTGGGAGGTATAGAGGGGGTGACCCCCCATTGACTGCATGACATTCAGAGATGAAGCCAATCAGAGGACCAGCGGGGGATTCTGTGACGTCACCCGCCACTATATAAGTCCGGGCGCGCGCCGGGAGTCACCAACTCCTCTCCACTGTGCTCATCAGGGAAGGTGCTGCCGCGGCTGATAGCTCTTACTGAAGAATTGATTTTTGTACCAGTGATTTTTGTGGGGTGTGTATCAGATGGTCTCAGAGACTGTTCTCTTATATGTTCTATTTCTAATTTTTTGGGGTATATTGGATCTGACAAATCCAGTGTGCGGTCACTGCAGCTGCATGTACATTCAATATCAAGTGGGATTCTAAGCCAGTTCCTGTGGTATTCATTTTAAAGAAACCAGCGTTTTTTACAATACTAAATACCACTTCATTTTTGGCTGCTCAATTTCTATGCGCAATTTTTTTTACATCCAAGGGTTAATTAAGCGTTGTTTTGCTGGTTTGCGGACCCCATGAAAATCAGTCTTTTCCAATGATACCATACATATATAAATTTTTCCTGTAGCCTCATTCAACCAAGCAAAGGCTAATTACAACTGTATCTCTTGTTGTGTGGCGTAGAAAACACGCAATCTGTAACAAGCTACCAAAGCTACAGTTTGTGCGGCTCAATTCTTTGCGCAATTTACATCCAGGGGTTAATTAAGGTTGTTTTGCTGGTGTGCTGACCCCAAGAAAATTTGTTTTTCATGCCAAAAAAATATAAATTTTTCCTGTAGCTAATTCACAAGCAAAGGTTAATTACCAACTGTATCTCTTGTTGTGTGGCGTAGAGAAAACTCACGTAATTGTAAACACGCTTCATAAAGTATAGTTTGTGCGGCTCTATTCTTTGGCGCTAATTTACATCCAGGGGTTAATTAAGCGTTGTTTTGCTGGGTGCTGACCCCAAGAAACGTCTTTTTCAAAGCCTAAATATATAAATTTTTCCTTTAGGCCTAATTCAACATGCAAAGGTTAAAATTACAACTGTATCTCTTGTTGTGTGGCGTAGAAAACACGCAATTGTAACACGCTTACAAAGCCTACTTGTTTGTGCGGTCAATTCATGGCGCAATTTACATCCAGGGGTTAATTATGTGTTGTTTTGCTGGTTTTTTTGGGGGTTTTTTTTATTTATTTGTGTCCCCATGAAAAACCGTCTTATTAACGCCAAAATATAATAAATTTTTCCTGTAGCCATAATCACAAGCAAAGGTTATTTACAATGTATTCTCTTGTTGTCGTGGCGTAGAAAAAACACGCAATTGTAACACTGATACAATGCTACTAGTTTGTGTGGGCTCAATTCTTTGGGCAATTAACATCCAGGGGTTAATTAAGCATTGTTTTGCTGGATGTGCTGACCCCAAAGAAACCGTCTTTTTCATCGCCAAATATATAAATTTTTCCTGTAGCCTAATTCACAAGCAAAGGTTAATTACAACTGTATCTCTTGTTGTGTGGCGTAGAAAACACGCAATTGTTACACGCTACAAAGCTACTAGTTTGTGCGGCTCAATTCTTTGGCGCAATTTACATCCAGGGGTTAATTAAGCGTTGTTTTGCTGGTGTGCTGACCAAAATAAACCGTCTTTTTCAACGCCAAAATATATAAATTTTTTCTGTAGCCTAATTCACAAGCAAAGGTTAATTACAACTGTATCTCTTGTTGTGTGGCGTAGAAAACAAGCAATTGTAACAGCTACAAAGCTACTAGTTGTGCGGCTCAATTCTTTGGCGCAATTTTACATCCAGGGGTTAATTAAGCGTTGTTTTGCTGGTGTGCTGACAAAAATAAACCGTCTTTTTCAACGCCAAAATATATACATTTTTCCTGTAGCCTAATTCATGTCGAAGGTTAATTAAGCCTGTTTGTGCTTTTACATTTAGTAAAACACACAGTGTTTTTAAACGACAAATACAAGTAAATTTTTCCTGGCCATTTGTGGAGCGCAATTTTATATCCAAGGGTTACCAAAGCTTGATACTGGGTTCATTTGGAGTCAAAAAACAGGGTTTATATTTATCATATACAGATATCATCATCAAACAGTGTCTGTACATTTTAGAACAAACAGTATGTCAGACAGAGAGGTGGCAGGCTCTGCACCTGCGAGTGGCAGTGGCACAAACATTCCTGGAACAGGCCCAGGTCGCAGCACAGCAAGGGGACGTCGCAGCAGGGGTCACTCGGTGAGGCCACAACTGCGCTGTCATCTTGCGGCCGTGTGTTGTTCAGCAACCCAAGGGTTCTTGATTGGTTGATAGGTCATCTCTTCTCCCAGATGACATCTGAAACCCAGCCAAAGTGGGGGAACTCAGACCAACCATTAGTTGGCATGGCCCGGGAGCGGGTCAGCGGCCCTCACCTGTCCTCAGCCCGCCTCTGTCCCATCCGGTTCCCTCAGCCAGAGATTACTATGTGGTCTGGGCTCAGCCAACTATATAGCGAGGATGAAACAATTTGAGGAGGGCAGTCAGCAGCTACTTGGCAGGAAGAAATGGGGCCAATATAGCCTGTTCTTGCAGTAGGCGGCAAAGTATAGATGTGGGAGTGGCATGGGAGGTCATGTTGTGAGAGGTCAGCCTCGGCATACCAAGAACCGGTGATGAGGACAGCAGTGACGATGAAACACAAATAGATGATGATGTAGCCGACCGCACTTGGGAGCGGGTGAGGCAAGGCTTCATCATCGTCAGGAGAAGAGGGCGTCAGCTTGGCGTCAGGCAGCAGCGCAGCCAGCAAGTGGGTAGTGTGGCCGTGAGTCAGCAGGATAGCAGCAGTGTGAGGTCGGGAGGACAGCGGCCACGGGGTAAAAAACACGCTTCGCAGGTCCAAGAAAGTAGCAGCACAGGGGCTCAGCGAGGCAGCGGCGGCAGTAGTCACTCAGTGCGGAGATTGGCGGTAAAATCCGATACTCGGCGGTGTGGCAGTTCTTTGCTAAGACACCGGAGGAGCGGAATATGGGTATATGTAGAATATGTGGGCAGAAAGTGAAGCGTGGCCATGGAGCTAACGTTGGCACCACGGCCCTGCGTCAACACATGCAGCGTCTGGTGGCCTGGGAGAAACGTGGCTCCGATGTGGTGGTCCATCCTGCCGCCGCAGCAACAGCAGCAGCAGCGCCCAGTGTGCCGCATGCCATTACAGCCAGTCAAGGCTCCACCACACTCTGCAGAAGGAGCTGTTTCTCTTTGACATCATCTCCCGGTCCAGATGCTCCTCCTCCTCATGGCGCCAGCAGTCGTTCAGCGAGGCGATTGCAAAGAGACAACAGTATGCGTCCAACCATCCTAAGGTGCAGCAGCTGCCGTGCTCCTGTCCAAGTTGTTGGTACTGCAATCCCTCCCTTTCCAAATGATGGACTCTGCACCGTTCAGAGAACTAATGGCTTGTGCGAGCCGAGATGGAGAGTTCCAAGCCGTAATTTCTTTTCCAAAAAGGCAGTACCAGCACTTCATAAATATGTAGAACAGAAGGTGGGTCAGTCCTTGAGTTAATCGGTTTGTTCCAAGGTGCACGGCAGCGCGGACGTCTGGAGCTTGTAACTACGGTCAGGGCCAGTACATGTCCTTTACGGCCACTGGGTGAATGTGCTTCCAGCCCAGGCACACCAACAACTTGACAGGAGACGCCCTTTCTCCTCCACTTGTCAAACTGCTGCACCTGCGCCAATGTCCGCCTCCTCCTCTCCACCACACCACCATCTCAGCCTCCACAAGTACTGCTCCATCATACCACATGTGTAGGGCACAGCGGTGTCACGCAGTTCTACACCTGGCTTGCCTCGGAGAACGAAGTCACACAGGGGAGGAACTGCTCCGCGTCATGCAGCAAGATATCGATGTGTGGCTTTCTCCGCGCCAATTGCAAATCGGAACCATGGTGACGGACAATGGGAGGTAACATGGTGCCGCGCTTGCACAGAGGAGGGATGGTCCATGACGCAGTGCAAATGGCGCACGTTTTGTTAATCTGGTTGTGGAAAGGTTCCTTGAAGTCTTCCACCCGATCTTCAGTACGTTTGAAAATGGCCAGGAAACTGTGTGCATGCAACTTTATCCATTCGTACAAGCCCACTAGGCAAAACCCTCCTCGAGTTTGCAGCGGCAGTACGGCTACCCCCAACACACTCTTGATATGCTATGTTTCCACTGCTGGAATTCCAGCCTGCTCCTTGTTGGACGACTGTATGAACAGGAAAAGGCCAAATTAACGATTTTTTGATGGATCCAGGCCAGACAGAAGTACTCCCCTGTGTAACTTTGATGTCAGCCAGTGGGCAGCTATGCGTGACACCTTGCGTTTGTTCGAGGCCATTCGATGGATGGCGACGTTATTGTCAGTCGCCAGGATTACGGGATGCAATTAACATCATTACACTGCTTCATGTCTGAACGATGCTGAAAACTCTGTATGGGCAGGGGACTGGAGACGTGGCGAAACTACATCTCATGGCCACATGAGTCCTAGTGGGGGACTGAAATGGCAGGAGGAGGAGGAGGGACATTGGAGCAGAAGCATTGTCTGGTGAAATGAGTGGATTTTCTACCCAGGTGACAAGAGAGGAGGCGCGGAGCAGCTGGAGGAGGTGGATGGAGATGAGGAAGACGAAGCAGGCTATGACCCCCAACGAACGAGGCAGTATACAGTGGAAACTGGAGGCAGGAAGCCCTCGAGTCACTTGTGCAGATGGCCCGCTGCATGCTTATTTTGCCTTAGCTTAGTGACACGCGAATAGTCAGCATCCGGGCTGAGGGATGAGCTTCTGGCTCCACCCTATTGGACCCTCGTACCGGTCCAAAAATGGGAGCCTTTTTCCCAGCTATTGAGAAGGGAAGGACAAACTCAATACCATAGGAAAATCCTCCGTAACTCAGTTGGATGCTGCCTATGTACGGGCATCGTCCCTCCTCTGACAGGTGATGACCGGGTGGGTTCCCAGCGCTCCACGTACTACTTGCGAGGCTGAGGGGGGAAGGGTGGGGGGGTTAGGAGAGTACCAGCTCCAATCAGAGTAAACTAAGTCCTGGAGGCACTGATGAGCAGCTTCCTTCACCAGCCTAGTGAGGAGGGCATCCGCAGAGCAGCAGGACCTGAGCCAGATCCCTGAAACAACAGGTTGTGTCCTAGCTTGGACCAGCACTCTGCCACCTCAGTTAGAAGATCCGCTCGGGCACCTGGCAGCCCAAACTGGATGGTGGCCGCAACTGCGTGTTGCAGTGGAGAAGGCTGTCCTGCCGGCCAGTAGTGTGGCATCACGTGCGGCCGCGGGGGGGGGGGCAATCGTTTACCCAGGAGAACCCGCCTCTTGACTTGTCCACGGGAAATGTCGGAACGACTGACTTTGTCCAAGATGAATCAGGCGTTGATCGGCCAGGGATTTCCACCACACCAATGCCTTAGGCTTGTCAGTCTGCTCCAAACTACCTGCCTCAGCCCACTATTCTGATGCTGCCACCCAACTGTTGCCAACATCTGCTGACAGTGTCTCATCGCATACCCTACCATCTTTACCAGGGACCTGGTATTGCCACCCACTCCAAACACTCTGTCATTGTGCACTCTATTGACCTCATGGGCTTGCTGCTGCGTTTGCTGTTGCCGTGGACATCCACACTCGTGTCATTGTGCCACGTTGACCTCATGCTGCTGCTGGTTGCTGCCATGTCCTCCACACTGTGTCATTGTGCCACTGCTACCTCTATGCTGCTGCCGCCGTGACCTCCGCTCTCAGCTCATTGTGCCACTCTGTGGGCTTCATCCTGTTTTGCCACTTTTTTTTTTTTTTTCCAGAATGTCATTGTGCCACTGCATGGATCTCATGCTGCTGCATGTCGTGACCTCCCCACACTGTGTGATTTTGCCACTTGTGGCCACTTAATACTGGTTTGCCGCTCCAGAATGTCATTGTGCAATGCCTGTTCTCATGCTGCTGCTGTCGTGACCTCCAACATGTACCCATTGTGCCACTCTGCCGGTGGCCTAATACCTGTTTAGCCGCTCTCCAGAATGTCATTGTGCCACTGCCTGATCTACACTGCTGCACGCCGTGGACCTCCACACTGTGTGTATTGTGCCACTCTGTGGCATAATTACTGTTTGCCGCCTCCAGAATGTCATTGTGCCACTTGCTGATCTCTTGCGCTGCTGTCGTGACCTTCACACCGGTTACTCATTGTTCCACTTGGGGCCTAATACTGTTTTGGCCGCCTCCAGAATGTCATTGTGCCACTGCCTGGTCCTTCATACTGCTGCCGCCGTGACCTAACATCTGTTGTGTGATTGTGCCACTATGTGCTAATACTTTTTGCCCTCTACAGAATGTCATTGTGCCACTGCCTGATCTCATACTGCTGCCGCCGTGGACCTCCACACTGTGTAATGTTGCCAATCGTGGCCTCAATACTGTTTTTGCCGCCTTCCAGAATGTCATTGTGCCACTGCCTGATCTCATACTGCTGCCGCCGTGACCTCCACACTGTGTTGATTTGTGCCACTCTTCTGGCCTAATATGTTTTGCCGCCTACCAGAATTGTCATTGTGCCCCTTGCCTCTGATCCTCTTGCTGCTGCTGTCGTGACCTCCACACTGTATCATTGTGCCACTCTATGCACTAATTTACTGTTTTGCGCCTCCAGAATGTCATTGTGGACACTGCCTGACATCATACTGCTGCCGCCGTGACCTCACACTGTCTGTGATTGTGCACTCTGTGGCATAATACTGTTTTGACGCTCAAAGATGTAATTGTGCCCCACTGCCTGATCTCATCTACTTGCTTGCCGCTCCCGTGACCTCTCACACTGTGTGATTGTGCCACTCGTGCTAATTTACTGTTTAGCCACCTCCAGAATGTAAATTGTGCCATGCTGATCTCATACTGCTGCCGCCGTGACCTTCCACCTGTGTGATTGTGCCACTCTGTGGCTTTACTGTTTTGCGCCTCCAGAATGTCATTGTGCCACTGCCTGATCTCATGCTGCTTGCTGTCGTGACCTCCAACTGTTATCATTGTGCCCACTCTGTGGTCCTAATACTGTGTTGCAGCTCCAGAATGTCATTGCTGCCACTGCCTGGACCTCATACTGCTGCCGCCGTGACCTCCGCTACTCAGTCATTGTGCCACGCGGGGCTTCCTCGTGTCTTTTCCATCTCAAGAATGTCTTTGAGCCAATAGCCTGACTCATGCTGCTGTGCTGCGCCGTCACTCCAACTCTGTACTAATGTGGCCCCACATGAGCTCTCAGCTTGTTTTTTCCAGCTTTCCGCTGGCGATGACTTTATCAGGCTACATTCACGCTCAGTTTTTGGTCAGTTTTGCCATCTTAATGGCCCCGGGAATTTTTAGTGAAGCGATTCTGACGCAGCCCGGCGGCAGTATTCTGCGTGTCATACTAAAAAAAAACACAACATTGTATGAAGACCAAAACCAAGCTCCCTCTGCATATTTAAGCATGGCAAAACGTTATTTACAGTACCCTGCAGGATCAGCTGTGCAGCCTGGAAATAGTCTGGCTTTTTTAACGCGATTCGTGCAGAAGTAATCGGACCCCGAATTTATTTTTGTCGGAAAATTCGGCGAAGTGACTGAATCGAATTTTTGAGAAATTCGCCCATCTCTAATTATAGTCTGCTTCCTCCCATAGAAAAAAACAGTTTATAGTCGATCACAACAAAACAAATTGTTTAGCTATGTGGACATCTGCATGGCTATTATTTGGACCCTATTTTCACAAATAAACCAGTAGTGAATAAAAGCCCTTGACACAAGCCAATGATTGCGCACCAAATTCGGAAAACGTTAATAACTAGACATTGATCACATTTGTTAAATATGCCCAGAAATTTTATGTAAAGTGAAATGTAAATTTATGTATTGTAAAAATGGTCCCCACAGGTCTTTTTCTGACCTTATAGAGGGACAATATGTAAAATAAAATAATTAAAAAAACACATGCAAAATAATTTTTTATTGAAATGAATACTAACAGCCCACATGGCAACTGTTAGCTCCTCCCCGACAAACCAAAAACTTTATATACACCTATATACCCTGCTCAAAAAAATTAAAGGGAACACTAAAATCCCACATCCTAGATCTCAATGAATGAAATATTCCAGTTGCAATTCTTTATTCATTAAATAATGGAATGCGTTGAGAACCATAAAACCTAAAAATGAAAATTAATATCCCACGTAGGTCTGGATTTGGAATGATACTCAAAATCAAAGTGGAAAATCAAGTTTCAGGCTGATACAACTTTTGTAGACATGACCCAAGACAAGGAAATGAGGCGCAGTAGTCTGTGTGGCCTCCACATGCCCGTATGACCTCCCTACAATGCCTGGGCATGCTCCTGATGAGGTGGCGGATGTTCTCCTGAGGGATCTCCTCCCAAACCTGGATTAAAGCATCAGTCAACTGCTGAACAGTCAATGGTGCCACGTGGTATTGGTGGATAGAATGAGACATGATGTCCCAGATGTGGTTGATTGTATACAGGTCTGGGTAACTGGCAGGCCAGTCCATAGCACCAATGCCTTCATCATGCAGGAACTGCTGACACACTTCAGCCACATGAGACCTAGTATTGTCTTGCATCAGAAGGAACCCAGGGTCCACTGCACCTGCATATGGTCTCACAATTGGTTTGAGGATCTTATCCCGGTACTTAATGGCAGTCAGGGTACCTCTGACTAGCACAAGAAGGACTATGCTGCCCTCCAAAGAAATGCCTCCCCACACCATTACTGCCCTACTGCCAACACCAGCTTGTATGCACAACACCGATTTGTGGATGTTGGGCCTTCTTACCACCCGTCGGATGTCGGCTGCTGGGAGGAGGAGCTCGGCCGAGGATCCGGGAAAGGTGAGTGACTACTACTTTTTTTTATTTATTTTTTTTTATTTTAATTGTCCTGGCTGCCTATTGGGGGCAGCTATCACTACAGGGGGCCGCTATCACTACTGGGGGCCGCTATCACTACTGGGGGGCCGCTATCACTACTGGGGGCAGCTATCACTACTGGGGGCCGCTATCACTACTGGGGGCCGCTATCTATCACTACTGGGGGCAGCTATCACTACTGGGGGCCGCTATCACTACTGGGGTCAGCTATCATTACTGGGGGCAGCTATCACTACTGGGGGCCGCTATCACTACTGGGGGCAGCTATCATTACTGGGGGCAGCTATCACTACTGGGGGCCGCTATCTATCACTACTGGGGCAGCTATCACTACTGGGGGCCGCTATCACTACTGGGGGCAGCTATCACTACTGGGGGCAGCTATCACTACTGGGGGCCGCTATCTATCACTACTGGGGCAGCTATCACTACTGGGGCCGCTATCACTACTGGGGCCGCTATCACTACTGGGGGCAGCTATCACTACTGGGGGCCGCTATCACTACTGGGGGCAGCTATCACTACTGGGGGCAGCTATCTATCACTACTGGGGGCAGCTATCACTACTGGGGGCAGCTATCATTACTGGGGGCAGCTATCACTACTGGGGGCCGCTATCACTACTGGGGGCAGCTATCATTACTGGGGCAGCTATCACTACTGGGGGCCGCTATCTATCACTACTGGGGGCAGCTATCACTACTGGGGGCCGCTATCACTACTGGGGGCAGCTATCATTACTGGGGGCAGCTATCACTACTGGGGGCCGCTATCTATCACTACTGGGGGCAGCTATCACTACTGGGGGCCGCTATCACTACTGGGGGCCGCTATCACTACTGGGGGCAGCTATCACTACTGGGGGCCGCTATCACTACTGGGGGCAGCTATCACTACTGGGGGCAGCTATCTATCACTACTGGGGGCAGCTATCATTACTGGGGGCAGCTATCACTACTGGGGGCCGCTATCACTACTGGGGGCCGCTATCACTACTGGGGCAGCTATCACTACTGGGGCAGCTATCACTACTGGGGGCCGCTATCACTACTGGGGGCCGCTATCACTACTGGGGGCCGCTATCACTACTGGGGGCAGCTATCACTACTGGGGGCCGCTATCACTACTGGGGGCCGCTATCACTACTGGGGGCAGCTATCACTACTGGGGGCAGCTATCATTACTGGGGGCAGCTATCTATCACTACTGGGGGCAGCTATCACTACTGGGGGAAGCTATCTATCACTACTGGGGGCAGCTATCACTACTGGGGGCAGCTATCTATCACTACTGGGGGCAGCTATTTATCACTACTGGGGGCAGCTATCACTACTGGGGGCAGCTATCATTACTGGGGGCAGCTATCACTACTGGGGGCAGCTATCTATCACTACTGGGGGCAGCTATCTATCATTACTGGGGGCAGCTATCATTACTGGGGGCAGCTATCACTACTGGGGGCAGCTATCTATCACTACTGGGGGCAGCTATCTATCACTACTGGGGGCAGCTATCACTACTGGGGCAGCTATGTATCACTATCACTACTGGAGCAGCTATGTATCACTATCACTACAGGGGCAGCTATGTATCACTACTGGGGCAGCTATGTGTCATTATCACTACAGGGGCAGCTATGTATCACTATCACTACTGGGGCAGTTATGTATCACTATCACTACTGGGGGCAGTAAATGACACAGTATACACTTTATTGGTTTTTTTTGTGTGTGTGTGATTCTAAACATCCGACCCCCTCCATAACCCCACCCCTAATAACCCCACCCCCAATAACTCCACCCCCCACTGGGCTGTGGAAAAATTGTCGTGCATCAAACCGATCCCTGGTAGAAAAAAGGTTGGGGACCGCTGGTCTATAGTCACCACCTGCAGAACCACTCCTTTATAGGGGTTGTTTTGCTAATTGCCTATTATTTCTACCTGTTGTCTGCTCCATTTGCACAACAGCAGGAGAAATTGATTCACAATCAGTGTTGATTCGTAACCGGACAGGCTGATTTCACAGAAGTGTGATAGACTTGGGGTTACCTTGTATTGTGTTCACTTTATTTTTTTGCACAGTGTATAAGCATCTATAAGCATCTATAATGGAAAAGTGACTGAATTACAAAACTTATTTTAGCGCCACCTTTGCTGTTAAAATAATGTGAAACTTTTTTTCTTTCTACTATTTTCCCTTGTATTATTAAAACAAACTAATGTAAAAATTTCATAAAAAATAAAGCCTAACATATCAGGGAAAAAGCAAAAAAGTAGAATAACCGAATACAAGAAAGCATCATAGAATTCAAATCCACCTGTACTACAAAAAAGAAAAAATGTGGCTAGTGAGGAAGGGGTGGCAAACAGCCCAGTCAGGAACAAGTTAAGTAATATACCCTGTTTTAAGCTAATATTATGGTAATTTAACACATGCAATAGAAAACAAATCTCTTATGTGAAAAAAGTTGACTAAAGACGTGGAAGTCATAAAAAATACATATACACAAATCACACTCAACAGAAATCATCTTTTGTCTATATAACCAAATCACTTATGCCAGTGTTCCCCAACTTCAGTCCTCAAAGCCCACCAACTGTTTTCAGGATATCCAACAGAATACACTGACAATAATTATATCACCTGTGCAGCATAATTAAATCAACTGTGCAACGCCATGGAAAGTCAGAAAACATGACCTGTTGGTGGGGTGTGAGGACTGGAGTTAGGGATCTCTGTCTTATGCTGTTTTAGGAATTAATGTGTAATCAGGTCTGTTAAATGTTTCTAACATCCACAATCAGCATTTTAGCCCTGTACTTTCATGTTGGCTGGCCAATCTATAATGCATGTATTTTAAAAGACATTCATAATGTTATATAAAGTATATCTATGTAAACTGTTAAATACTGTTTAAAGGAGAACATATTCACTTTAAGGTGTTGATATATGTAGAGTTAGGTCTTATCAGATCATAACGAGTAGAAATAGCCAGTGGCAGTCCACTCGGACTTCATCAAACAATGGGAGTTCTTCGTTTTACAATGGCCTTCAGCAAGACAGTTCACTGATCAAGTTAGCACAAATTCCCATCAGTAGAAAATTAAATACTGCATTCTGTCTAAAGAACCAAGACCTTGGCTCAAGCTATGCTAATTGAAAATTATAGCAATCAAGGAAGGAACATATGCAACATATGCACTTCCTCATTTCTTACTGCTTTTTAGGTTGCAGGTGAAAAGTGCCCCACAAATGAGGTATCTGCTAAGCAGAATGAACAAATCAATGTGATCCGTATCATTTTAGTTTTTTTTTTTTCTTCATTTATTTTGCACTTGTCCTTTTCACGATGCTCCCTGTCCCCAGTGGGGCTCACGTTCAAAGTATGTTTTTGGGGTTTGGGAGGAAACAAGTTATACCTGGGGCAAACCCACTCAAATAAATCTATATCCTCTGGAAATGGCTACAAATGTATTTTATGGTGAAACAAGGAGCCAGTCACTCAAGTCATCAAAAGGTCAGAAAAAAAACAAAGAAAATGTGGGTGCTGCTAGATAGAGGACAAAGGGTTATGGCCAGTTTAATACAATTTATTTTAGGCTATCTCACTGAACAGATGCCTTCCTCAAGCCATAAGGCTATGGCCTGAGGAAGGCACCTATTTAGTGCCTGAAAGTGTAGCCTAAAATAATTTCCATTAAACTGGATACAAATATCTGTCCTCCATCAGCAGCACACACATTTTCCTGGTTTTTTTTTTCATTAATCTTGATGTCACCAGGTGAACAGTTGGAGTTTTCTACCAATTCTCTCCTATGTCTGGGGGTCTTTGCACTATGGAGCACCATCTTTTTTTGATTTTTATATATGTCACTATCATAGGCCACAGGCCATTTTAGACCTGCAACCTACAGAGCCTGGAGCCTTGGCACAGGCGGATCATCATGCATTGACATCATTAACAGCATATGGTAAGGTGGGTAGAAGTCTGTCACCTCAGCTGTTTTGCTTGTCATGTTAGGTAAGTATGCCACTATTTTAAAGGGCGCAGAGTGGTTTACATCTTATGGAACAAAGGGGCAAAATTAGTCTATCAGGTACTAATTTCAGTGGTTAAGAAACTAAGGTGGCACCGCTACAGTGTGTGTAAGACTAAGTGGCACCAATAATTTGTGAAGTAACTACAGTATATGGGTCATTAATACTTTTAGGGTCAGTTTTACCATTTGGGGCACTACGGGGTACAATTACAGTCTGGGTACCACAGCTATCTGAGGCAATACTTAGGCACTATTACTTTTTGGGAAGTGGAGCATACTTACTATCTAAAACGTGGGGTACTATCACTGTCAATAAAAATATTTTGGCACTATTGCCATATGGAGCTCTTCCACTATCTGGATCACTATGTGGGGCACTACTACTATTGTCTGTAACATTATGTGGGACAGTAGTACTATCTGAGGTACAGGTGGAACACAACTGATTACTACGATCTAGGAAACTATGTTAGGCACGACTGTCTCAGATACTACTCTAAGGCACTATGTGTAGCAATACTGTCTGAGGCACTACTATTGTATTAACTACTTGTTAGTACATAAAGTGTAATTATTGTACACTTTATAGAGCACTACTGTTGCCTAGGGCACTATGAAGGATACTACTATTGTGCAGAAGACAATTCTTGGCACTGGTAAATCAAAGAGCCAAGATAACAAGGCAATAAAAGGCAGAGATGAGTTTTGACTGCAAGACATCCTCCTGAGTCTAGGCCCAGACAAAGAAAAAATGGGAAAAGTAAAACCTTACAACCAGAGAAGACCTCATCAGTGAGTCATTGTATTTCTCTATTTAACTGTACTGTATTAACTTAAAATCTTTGCAAAGCACCGTGTACACTTAGGGCCCCGTTCACACGGCTTATTGCCGACGGATTGGCGCCGTATTCCGCGCCGGATTTGCGCTTCAATACGGCGCCAATCCGTCGGAGTCATTACGGTAATCCACTGCTCTCATAGAGAACAGTTGGATTCCGTCGCTCCTCCCCGCTCAGCAAATCCGCCGCGGGGGAGAAAGTGACATGCACATTATTTACGGCGCGGACGCGCCGTAAACAATGCATTGTCTATGGGGCCGGGAGCGGCGCCCCCGCCGCGCTCCGGCCCCGCCCCCGTCCCGCCCCGTATTCACGGCGGATTTGTGCGCTCATACGGCGCACAAATCCGCCGTGAATAAGCCGTGTGAACACGGCCTTACTGTATGTAGTAATCCAGAGTGTTTCACTCATATTTTCTCATAACTTTCAAAGTAATTTAATGAAATTTACAATTGTCTGAGAAATATAAGAAAATCATATCAAGGGCTGGAGGTGCCCATTAATGTTTCCCTGAATGTCTCAGTTCAGAACAGAGAGTAGGTTGTGGCTAAATTAATTAGAAATGGGGCCACACACCATTTTTCCTTCAGATCGGCAAACCTGCGGCGAGATCGCAGGGTGACGATTGGTGAACATGGTAGCTGGTGTAACGGAGGTGGTAATGGATCCTCTGGACCACCGCAAGCGATGAAGTAAGCCACGCCAGGGAGTGGAATCTAAGTAGGTCCGGTTTTCACCAGAGCCCGCCGCAAAGCGGGATGGACTTGCTGCGGCGGATTACTAACAGGTCACTACCCCTGACGTGACTTGCTTGCGGTGGCAGCCGAGGTGTTGCGCGGTACAGAATCGTGGAGCAAGCTCGTAGTCGGGGACAGGCAGGAGGTCGGTGCAGGTGGCAGTGGTTCGTAATCGGAGACAGGCAGAAGGTCAGGACAGGCGGCAAAGGTTCGTGGTCAAAGGACGGAGGCAGTAGGTACAGTACACGGAAATCAGGACAAGACACTGGAACGCTTCCTCTTTAGGCATAGGGCACTATCGATTCAGCGCCTTGCCTAGGAAGGGGCAGAGCTTAAATAGGAACAGCACCAGGTGAGAACCAATCACCTGCGTGCTGTCCCTTTAAATTTCCCTGCAGTCCCGCGCGCGCTAGGGGGTGTGCGCGCACTCGGCCAACAGCAGGAGCGTGCGCCGGGCCGGACACAGGAGCATGGCAAGGTAAGTAACGCCCCGAGCCGCCGAAGTGTCCGCAGCCCGAGCGCTGGGCTGCGGCACCGGCCGCAGCAGGTGACGCTGCGGTGTTGCGGGTGTGCCTGCGACCCGACACGGGGGTCGCAGGGACACCCATAACAGTACCCCCCCTTTGGCCTCCCCCTCTTTCTGGTCCGCATAAACCTAGACAGGAGACCCCGATCCAGAATATTCTCCTCCGGCTCCCACGACCTTTCCTCCGGCCCAAACCCCATCCAGTCGACCAAAAAAAATCGTCTCCCCCTAACCGTCTTAGTGGCCAAAATTTCTTTGATGGCAAAAACATTGGTGGAGTCAGCTATGGGAGACGGGGGAACCACAGGCCGAGAGAACCGGTTACGGATGACCGATTTCAGCAGGGAGACATGGAAGGAGTTTGGGATGCGCATGGTCGGAGGGAGCCGGAGCTTGTAGGCCACTGGATTGATGTGCCTGAGAATTTCAAAGGGCCCTAAAAACTGGGGACCCAGCTTGTAGCTGGGGATTTTAAAGCGGACATACCTGGCAGACAGCCAAACCTTATCCCCTGGAGCAAAGGAAGGAGGGAGTCTTCTTTTCTTGTCCGCTTGGACCTTCATACGGGCCGAGGCCTGGCGCAGGGATTGGCGAGTCTCCTTCCAAACGGCAGATAGGTCGCGGACCAGACTATCCACCGCAGGGACATCGGAGGAGGCAGAGGGCAGCGGAAGGGGTGGGCGGGGATGCCGACCGAAGACGATGAAGAAGGGGGCTGCCCCAGCGGAATCAGAGTCCAGGGAGTTATATGAAAACTCCGCCCATGGAAATAGACCAGACCAATCATCCTGTCTAGCGGACACGAAGTGGCGGAGATAGGTACCCAAGACTTGGTTCACTCGCTCCACTTCCCCCATTAGTTTTGGGGTTTGGTATCGGAAGAAAAATTTCCAGTTCCATTTAAAGGAGAAAAAACAGACCCCTGGGCCAAAACTTTGAGAAAAACGTACTCCCCAAATCCAAAACAATGTGAGGGGGACCAGGTGGGAAGGAAAATATTTTTAAAAAAAATACTGGGGGCAAGTCGAGAGCCGAAGGGAACCAGGAAAAGGGAATAAAATGGGCCTTTTTTTAAAAAACGGTCAGTGAAAAACCCCGGATAAAAAGTTTTTAACGTCAGAGGGAGCAAATCGGTGTGAATCCATGTGGACCCAAGGACGTTAGAACGGCAGAGGCTGCACCCAACCCCCGGGTTTTGGTGAGGGGCTTTTTTGCAAAGCACAAGAAATTACACGCCCCGAGGGAATTCCTTCACGCCCTTTGGCAAAAATTCCCCACCAGTAAAAAGGGGGAAATCAAAGAGGTTGACTTATTCAAACCCCCCGGGTTGCCCGGGAAATTGGGGAAACAGTGTCCCCAGAAACCGCCCCCTTTCTTCCGGGGGCCCGGGGCGCACTACTTTTAAAACCCGGAGGGGGGCGCGGGAGATTTGGGGGAAACCCCCGGGGGAAAAATCAGACGTTCTGGGGTACAATATTAGGCTTAGCCCCCCCCCCACCGCTAAAATCGGAGGCGCAAGACAGGGCACCCCGCTTTGAAAATTCATTTCCCCGGGGTCGAAAGTTTTAACCCCCAAAATGAAGCGTAAAAAAGGAAAAATGACCACCGGGTTTTTGGCGGGGTTCAGCTGCTCCTTTTTTGGAGGTAAAAAAGGGTTTTGTGATCCTTGAAAGTTGACGGGGATTTCGAGCACCCCCCAAAGGGGGTGGCCCCCATTTCTCCAAGGAAAGCTTAATGGCCAGCAACTCCCAACCGGAGGGGGTATTCCTCCCCCCGGGAAAGGTTTTAGAGAAAACCCGCAGGTCGAATCTTGCCTTAGGCCCTTCTGGTGAAAACGCTCCACGCCCAGGGGAAGAGGCATCGCCCTCCAGAAGAACGGGCACTCAAAAACCGGGAAGGGAAAAAAACCCGTGCAAAAGCAAAGGCTTTTTAATGTGGAGAAGGCCTTTTGGGGCGGCTGGGGGGCCAAAGTCGGGGGGGAAGTTTCCTGTTAGGGCCAAAATTGGGGCACCAATTTTTGAGAAATAAGGAAATTGCCTTAAAGTTTTTCCCCAACCCCAAAAAACGTTGGTGGCCCGAAGCCGACGTAGGCCATTTTAGAAGGGCCGACTTTTTGGGGGGGGGATCCTTTGCCCACCCTTTCCGAATATGTACCCAGGAACGGGAGCTGGATCTTGAAATTTGGCACTTTCCAGCTTGGCTAAGGGGGTTTTCTCACGCGGGGCGTTTCGGACCGGCGTACTGTGACTGGTGGCCCCCAAAATTAGGAAAAAACACCAGAGTTCTCCAATGACAACACGCCACATCAGGAATCCCTAAAAATTCATTAAAAAACTCCGGGAAGACTCTGGGCGTTGCATAGACCGAAAGGCATCACCAGATACTCGAAGTGCCCATCACGAGTTTTTGAAGGCGTCTTCCATTTGTCACCCCTCTCGGATCCGAATGAGGGTTGTAGGCCCCCCCAGGTCCACTTGGAAAAGATTTTTCGCTCCCCGGAAACGGTCAAAAAGTTCAGTAATAATGGCTATGGTACCGGTTTTTAATGGTGATCTTGTTTAAGCCGGGGTAGTCAATGAAAACGTCGCAGGGACCCATCCTTCTTCTCCACAAAGAAGAACCCGGCACCCGCTGGGGAAGTAGACTTATGGATGAAGCCTTTCTGAAGGTTCTCCTTTATGTAAGCTGACATAGCCTGAGTCTCAGGTACCGAGAGCGGGTAGACCCTACCCCGGGGTGGACTAGTCCCAGGCATCAGGTCAATAGGACAATCGTAGGGATTGATGGGGAAAGAAGAGTCTCTGCTTGCTTCTCGAGAAGACATCTTAAAAGGGTCCGGGTAGACTTGGGGCAGACCTGGAGTGCTTGGGAGCCAAAATTTGGCGAGTTGCCACTAGACAGCGAGACTGGCAGTCTCGGCCCCAACGCAAAACTTCGCCCGTCTTCCAGCCGAGCATAGGGGCATGGCACTGCAGCCAAGGAAGCCCCAGGAGGACAGCCGAGGAAGAACAGGTTAATACGAAGAATGCGATCTTCTCTTTGTGTAGAGCTCCTACTTGTAGGACCACCGGTTCAGTCCGAAAGATGATGGGGTCGTTCAGAAGCTCACCGGAGACAGACGCGATGACCAAGGGTTGGTCTAGGCGGACCACCGAGAGACGATACTTGGCCCCGAGCGCAGCGTCCATAAAATTCCCGGCGGATCCGGAATCCAAGAAGGCAGCCACTTGGAACGAGACTCCGGAGTTAGTTGTGACCAGAACTGGCAGCATAAGCCGAGGAGAGGGATTGTTCACACCTAGGGACGCCTCTCCCACGTAGCCTAGGTGCGTGCGTTTCCCGGACGTTGAGGACGGAGCGGACAACCCCTGAGAAGGTGTTCGGCACTGCTGCAGTAGAGGCATAGGTTCCCCTCTCGTCATCGAGTGAATTCTTGCGGAGTCAGGTGGGCTCTGTCCACTTGCATGGCCTCTTCCACAGCTGGCTGGGAAGGAGGCAGTGGAGGCCGAAGAAACACCGGTGCAAGACGGGGTAGACAACGTTTTGGGTTGGGACACGCTCCTGGCGGAGCTCCTCACGTCTCTCCGAAAAACGGATATCAATCCGGGTCGCCAGATGGATCAGCTCACTCAATGAAGATGGAGGATCCCGGGTGGAGAGGGCATCCTTAATCTGGCTGGAGAGCCCCTTCTTGAACGTGGCGCATAATTCTGCATCGTTCCATGCCAACTCGGAGGCTAGAGTGCGGAACTGCACAGCGTAGTCTTCTATGGAGGATTTCCCTTGCTGGAGGTTTAGTAACGCGGTTTCCGCTGAGGAGGCGTGGGCAGGTTCCTCGAACACACTTCGGAACTCCTGAAGAAAAGTACCCAGATTAGCCGTGATGGGGTCATCTCGGTCCCAGAGCGGGGTTGCCCAAGCTAGGGCCTTCCCAGAAAGCAGACTGACCACGAAAGCCACCTTAGACCTTTCTGACGGGAACTGTCCGGCCATGAGTTCCACGTGGAGTGAGCATTGGGTAATGAAACCCCTGCAGGCCTTGGGATCCCCATCAAATTTCGTCGGCATAGACAACCGGAGCTTGGTGCCGGCGGACATTATTGGAGCTGCTGCCGCGGAAGCTGCCACGGCAGCTGACTGCTGCTGCTGGGTGGCGAGAAGCTGCTGCATCATAGAAGATAGCTGGTTAAGCTGTTGGGCTTGCTGAGCGATCTGCTTGGATTGCTGGGCCACAAAGGTGGTGAGGTCAGAGACGCTCGGTAGAGGCACCTTGGCGGGATCCTTGGCCGAATCGAACTGTAACGAAGGTGGTAGTGGATCCTTTGGACCACCGCAAGCGATGGCGTAAGCCACGCCAGGGAGTGGAATCTAAGTAGTCCGGTTTTTTACCAGACCCGCCGCAAAGCGGGGTGGACTTGCTGCGGCGGATTACTACCAGGTCACTACCCCCGACTGACTTGCTTGCGGTGGAACCGAGGTGTTGCGCGGTTACAGAATTTGTGGAGCAAGCTCGTAGTCGGGACAGGCAGAAGGGTCCGTGCAGGCGGGAAGTGGTTCGTAATCAGAGACAGGCAGAAGGTCAGGACAGGCGGCAAAGATTCGTGGTCAAAAGACGGAGGCAGAAGGTACGGTACATGGAAATCAGGACAAGACACTCTGGAACGCTTCCTCTTTAGGCACAGGGCACTATCGATTCGGCGCCTTGCCTAGGAAGGGGCAGAGCTTAAATACTAACAACACCAGGTGTGAACCAATCACCTGCGTGCTGTCCCTTTAAATTTCCCTGCAGTCCCGCGCGCGCGCTAGGGGGTGTGCGCGCACCCAGCCAACAGCAGCAAGTACAAAAAAGTTATCGATCACAAAAATAGAAAATGTTTGGATTTTTTTTACAATATTTACACATAATGAAAACCCTGCATATTTGGTATTTCCATATTTGTATCAACCAACAGAATACACAAAATAAATCACTTATAGTAAAGAGTGAATGTCATAACAGAACACCCCCGGAAACATGATGCTATTAAGTTTTTTTTACATTTCACCCCACTTTTTTGCAGTTTCCTAGTATATCCTATGGTACGGTGAATAACACTATTAGAAAGTACATCTTGTCATGCAAAATAAAAGCCCTCATATGTCTATGATGGAAAAATAAAAAAAGTTATGGCTCTGGGAAGGCAAGGAGGAAAAAACAAATGGGAAAAAAAATAGGCTGTGTTAGGATTAACCCCTTAACGACCCTGGGCGTATAAGTACGTCCCAGGGCCGCTAAGGGGCCTTGCAGGGGGATCGCTCCGTGACCCCCCTCCCCCTCCCCGTACAGCCGCCGGGTGTTAGCGGCTAATCGCTGCTAACACCTGGCAGTAACAGCGCCGGCGGGTGGCGCTGTTTAACCCGTCAGACACCGCGGCAAAGATGGCCGCGGCGTCTGACTGAATGACGATCGGCGCCACGCACCGATCGTTACGGTCATCGGCATCAGCGCAGCTATGCTGCGCCAATCCGACGACCGGACACGGTGGTGGGGAGCCCTGTGAAGGCTCCCGTAACTTACATTTCCCGATTTGCCCCACTTCCGGCCATAGACAGGAAGTGGGGAAACCGCCATCTTTGTATACCCTAATGCATTGCCTTTGCAATGCATTAGGCTGTATTAAATATCGCACCCCCTAGTGGTCAAGCATCACAGGGGGACTAAATGTTACAGTAAAAAAAAAAAATAAATAAAGTTTTAAAGTACAAAAAAAAAGTATTAAAAGTTCAAATCACCCCCCTTTCCCCATTTTACAAATAAAATCATTAAAATAATAAAAAAGTTACACATATTTGGTATCGCCCCGTCCGAGAAAGTCAGATCTATAAAAATATAAAATAATTTATCCCGTACGCTGAACACCGTAGAAGAAAAAAAAAGTTCCAAACGCCAAAATTGCGTTTTTTGGGCATTTTACGTCACTCAAAAAATGGAATAAAAATTATCAAAAAAGTCGCATGCATTCCAAACTGCTAGCGATAAAAAGTACACTTCAGCCCGCAAAAAATGCCCCCTCACTGACGTCCGTAGGTGTTAGTACAAAAAAGCTAATGGTCGCACAAAATGGCGCCGTGGCGCAAATTTCAAAAATAGAAAACGTTTGGAATTTTTTTACGGTACCAAAACATAACAGAAACCCTACATGTTTGGTATTGCCGGATGCATATCAACCTCTGGTATACAGAAAACACATTGTATTGACCGAAGATTGAACGCCATAAATGCAAAACCCCCGCAAATATGGCGGAAATACGTTTTTTTTTTCACAATTTGTCCCACTTGGAATTTTTTGCGGTTTCCCAGTATATTCTATAGTATAGTGAATAATACCATTAGAAAGTACATCTTGTCCCGCAAAATAAAAGCCCTCATGTATATATGTAAGTGGAAAAATAAAAAAGTTATGGCTTTCAGAAGGCGAGGAGGGAAAAACGAACGTGTCACCAAAAAATAACGCCGGGTCCTTAAGGGGTTAATATAGTAGTTTCAGCTATCCTGCTGTCGAGCATTGAAGCTTTGGAGTGATAGAATCATCATGATGCTATGAATACCCCTTCTACTTGTATTGCTGTGTGGAATCCACATGGCAAATCTATAGCAAATTTATATACAGCAAATATTGCATGTCTTATTTTCTTAGTCTGGACCAGATCAAACTACAGTCAAACCTCAACACCTAAAAAATTCATAAAATTTGGTACTCAATGCATTCTGACAAGAAAAAATAGGTTATACTCAGAACCCCTATTGAAATCAATGAGAGAGTCCTGATCAGCTCTCTGTTCAATGGAGGTGCAGGAGGTGGGAGATGCTGGCTCCGGAGGTGGGACCAACACTTATCAAACATTAATGACATCTCCTAATGATATGCCATCAATGTGTTTAGGGGGAATAATTCTGTAACATTTTTTAGAGCTGTACTAGTTGTCACAAAGGCTTCCTGGCGGATGTAAGTTTGATATAGGGCTAAATGGATGTGCGTGGATCCTCTGATTTTTAACACTTTGGTGGGGAACTATACCATGGTTCTTTTATGAACTAGGGAATGCCCCTGTAACATATTCTGCAATATTGTATAAAGTCTGGGAGCACACTGTTTAACTACGAATGCTACTACTTTTAGCAAGAGTTTCCCCAGGAACAGTGGTACAAGGACAGGCTGAGCATTACTTATTCTGTTGTGCAAAATATGTCACTGTTGGTATTTTGGGAGGAAGAAGCTTTATTCCTTAATCACCAGCAGCCTTAGTGTATGTTCACACGACACATTTTAGCACTTATTTTAGCAAGTATCTTGCTCAGAAATACATTTTCACGTTGAAATTACGTGCTTGTAAACAGCGAACTGCAGCATGCACAACACTCCAGGTCTGAACAAAGGGATTGTGTTTCACATTTGAATCAGCCCGAATGAATTATATTAAGGGTATGTTCACACAGCTTATTGCGTATAGTATGTGGCGCAATTTGCCATATGTTTTGGAACCATGCGCTTATCCCATTGACATGTATTGTCAGCAATTCACATGCCAATTCTCACATGTCAAATCGTCGTCTCCCCGACGCGTAATTCATAGTTCTCAATGAGAGATATGAATTACCATAATTTCGGCGCGCATTTTCCACATATATAGCGCAATAAGCCGTGTGAAAATACAATAAGGCAATGTTCACACGGCTTATTTGGGCGCGGATTGGAGCCGTACTGTGCGCCGTATTTATGCTGCAATATGGCTCCAATCCGTCCCAGTAACTACGGTAATCCACAGTTCTCATAGAGAACTATGGATTCCGGCCCTCCTTCCCGCTTGGCGAATCCGCCGGGCGAGGAGAAAGTGACATGTGAATTATTTACGGTGCGTGCGTGTCGTCGATAATGACAGTCTATGGGGCCGACAGTCTGTGGGGCGAAATCCGTCCCCGCAATTACGCCGGCAATAAGCCGTGTGAACGGGGCCTAAGGGTGCATTCACAAGGCAAAGGCACATAAGAGGACAGCTTTTGTCCGCAGTTTGTGGATTCAAGCAGTTCTCCTTTACACTCAGATGTTCATATTCTGCCCTAAAACTGGGCTGAAGAATGAACACGTTCTAAGTTTTTAGGAACGCTGGTTCCGTCATGTGGAATATCTGTGTAGTGTGGACTGCACAGATTTTCTATTTAAATCAATGTAAAAGGTTGACAGTTGGTTTACAGATGATTTTCAAATCCGAAAACCATCTGTAAAACCAACTGAAAACCCTTGCAGTGGGGACAAGCCCTAAAGATACTTTTCTGACTAGTAGTCTGTCAATTGGTTGCCTGATTTTTCTGCAATCTCCAGAAAACTTCAGGTCTACATGAAGCAGTCCGACTTCAGTCTATAGTGTAACACTATTCATAATGCAAAAAACTGTATATGAAATTTTTATGCTTATGCTGTACAAAATTATACCCATTTCATATTGGAAATCATTATTGTTTTAATCTTACAAAGTTCATCAGTGTTATATTCTGACATATATCTATGACACATCAAAAGATCAGTTTTGTTTGGATTATACGAATGGAAAGTACACTACAAGCATAATATCCAGGGTTTAGGATGTTTCCAATGATAGGCTAAAGCACACTTGAATCTAAATACATTTTCTGTTTCCAGACTGTCATAAGCCACAAACCGTTTTCTGTGATACAGCGTAAGAAGAACATTTTTCTCAAAATCTATTTTTTTTCGCATCCATTACAAATATCTCCATTTTTTAAACATTAAAATTTATATTTGTTTTATATTGTTTCTTATAATAATGTTATAATGATACTAGATACATTTTCCAATCAACAGACATTCTGAACTTCATATTTAATTTCACATTATCAGGCCTCATAAACGTTTCCCTAAAGCAATATTATTTTAACTGTAAAAATGTTAATGCTAATTACTAATGTCACTTAAAATGGACAGTGTAATGCAGTTGCCTACACTTAATCAGATCAATGGCTTTCAGTGTGCTAGAGCACCCACTAGTGGCAGAAGTAATAACTATTAAAAAAAAATAGAAATGGAAGGTTCTATCTGCAGTAGAGATGGGCGAATTTCTCGAAAATTCGATTCGCCGAGCTTGCCGAATTTTCCGACAAAATTCCTTTGCGTTAAAAACAGCTATTTCCTGGCTGCAGAGAGCCTGTAGGGTGTTGTAGAACATTGTGCCATGCTTAAATATGCAGAGGGAGCTTGGTTTTGTCTTCATACAATGTTGTGTTTTAGTATGACACGCACATGACTGCCGCCGCTCTTAGAATCGCTTCACTCGAAAATTCCCTGGGCACTTACGGGGGCAAAACTGACCAAAAAACTGAAGCGGGAATGCAGCCTGATAAAGTCATAGCAGCCCCAGCTGGAAAAAAAACAAGCTGAGGACTCAGAAGATCCTACAATAGTCTCAAAAAAAACAATAGTAGGTTCCTGGAGCCGGCACAGATCGCAGCACAGTAAGGGGACGATGGCAATAGCCACGCCAGGGAGCGGGATCTAAGAAGGTCCTGCTTTTCACCAAAGCCCGCCGCAAAGCGGGATGGACTTGCTGCGGCGGGAGTCTACCAGGTCGCTACCCCTGATGTGACTTGCTTGTGGTGGCACCCGAGGTGTAGCGAAGTACAAAATCGTAAGGCAAACTTGGAGTCGGGGACAAGCATAAGGTCAGGACAGCCGGCAAGGATCGTGGTCAAGGGACGGAGGCAAGAGGTACAGTATACGGATATGACAGACAAGGCTCAAGGAAAAGCTTTCTCTATAGGCTCTAAAGATCATTATTATATATTTCATAGTCCCGGAGGCAGTTTTTACTTTCTGTAATTTGGACATACGATTCACATTCTTCATACTGAAGAAGCTCATCATAAGCCAGTTTTTAAGCATTTGCTTTTGCTTCCATTCAAGTTTTGTACTAAATCCTCACTAATGGCCCCGAATGCAAAAATAAGCACCTAAAACATTCCCTGTATTTGGGGTTCCCTTCAGTTCAAGTTCCATACGCTGCATTTGAACAAATTGGTGTCACGCAGAAAACGGGATTAAAAACTACCACGTTTATACTTCATAATAAACTCCTTTGAAATTTTTTAGGTATTAATGATGAAGCTGAGGGAGTAGAATTCCCTTTGGCCAAAAATGGTTTGGGAAATGTTAGCAAACTGACTACGGATTTCTCTATATACTTGAGTTTGTCCTCCCTCTCACACCCTGGAAAAAAGGCTCCCTTTTTGGACCGGTAGAGGGGGTCCAAGGGGGTGGAAACCCAGAAGTCATCCCCTCTGCCGGGATGGTGACTTTTTCGGCTGTCAGTAGCCAGGAAAATAAGCATGCTGCGGGCGTGTGCGCAAGTGACTCTGAGGACTCCCTGCCTCCATTCCACTTTTATACTGCCCGGTGCTTGGGGACAGTGACACAATGACAGAGTGTGGAGGCCCACACACAGCAGCCCCCCCAGCAGGCAGCAAGAGGTCAGACAGTGGAAACAATGACACAGGGTGGAGGTCACGGGGCAGCCACCACAGCAGCAGCATGAGGTCAGACAATGGCAAAATTTACAGAGTGGGGAGGTCACGGCAGCAGCCACAGCAGCAGCATGAGGTCAGACAGTGGCACAATGACATTCTGGAGGTGGCAAAAACAGGTGTAGGCCAAAGTGGCACAATGACAGAGTGGGAGGTCACAGCAGCCACAGCAGCAGCATGAGGTCAAACAGTGGCACAATGACGGAGTGTGTAGGTCACGGCAGCAGCCACAGCGCAGCATGAGGTCAGACAGTGGCACAATTAACAGAGTGTGGAGGTCACGGCAGCAGCCACAGCAGAAGCATGAGGTCAGACAGTGGCACAATGACATTCTGGAGGTGGCAAAAACAGGAGTTGGCCACAGAGTTTCACAATGACAGAGTGTGGAGATCACAGCACCAGCAACAGCAGCACAGCAGCAATGGGGTTTCTTAAGTGGCACAATGACACAGTGTGGAGGTCACGGCATCAACAACAGCAACAGCATGAGGCCACAGCATGGCACAATGACAGAATGTGGAGGTCACGGCAGCAGCAGCATGAGGTCATAGAGTAGCACAATGACAAGGTGTGCAGATGACGGCAGCAGTAACAACAGCAGCAGCAGCATGAGGTCATAGAGTGGCACAATGACACAGTGTGGAGGTCACGACACCAGCAGTAGCAGCAGCATGAGGTCATAGAGTGGCACAATGACAGATTGTGGAGGTGGGTGTCAATACCAGACCCTGGTGGTAGGCAGATGGTGGTAGGCAGATGGAGAAGCTGGCAGCAGATGTGTGGCATCAGGCGGGTGGCAGCATCAGAATAGTGGCTGAGGCAAGTAGTTTGAACCCAGACTCATATCTCACAGTTTTGGTGAGGCGTCATGGCTGATGTAATCTGCCCTAAAGCATTGGTGTGTGGAAATCCTGGCCGATCCATGCCTGATTCATCTTGACAAAGGTCAGTCGTTCCACATTTCCGTGACAAGCGGGTCCTCCTTGGGGGTAATGAGGGCCCCCGCCGCACTGAACACCCGCTCTGAGCCACACTACGGGCCCGGGGCAGGACAGCTTCTCCACTGCAAACTCGGCAAGTTGCAGCCACACATCCATTTTGGCTGTCCAGTAGTCCAGGGGATCTTCTAACTGGGGGGGCAGAGTGCTGTCCAAGTAGGCCACCACCGTTGGTCAGGGTCTGCTCCAGGTCCTGCTGCTGCTGCGGGTGGTGGCCCTCCTCACTAGGCGGGTGAAGGAAGCTGCTCATCCCGTGACTCCAGACATAGGTTGCTGCTTATGGAGCTGGTACTGCCCCTACCCCCCCCCCCTTGCCCACCGCAGCCATGGAAGTGGTACGTGAGCGCTGAGGAACCCCCCAGTCAGACCTGCCAGGCAATGTACCATGCTGCACCTAGGCAGCGGCCAACTGACTACGGAGGATTTCTCTATAGTATTTGAGTTTGTCCTCCCTCTCAGCAGCTGGGAAAAAAGGGTCCCATTTTTGGGCCGGTAGCGAGGTCCAAGAGGGTGGAGAGCCAGAAGTCATCCCTCTGCCGGATGGTGACTATTCGGTTGTCACTAGCCAGGCAAATCAGCATGCTGCGGGCCATGTGCGCAAGTGACTCTGAGGGACTCCCTGCCTCCTTCTCCACTGTATACTGCCACGGTGCTTGGGGCCATCTGCCTTGTCTTCCTCATCTCCCTCTACCTCCTCCAGCTGCTCCTGCTCCTCCTCTCCTGTCACCTGGGTAGACAAACCACTCATTTCACCAGACAATGCTTGTGCTCCAATGTCCTCCTCCTCCTCCTCCAGGTCAGTCCCCAACGGACTCATGTGGCCGCGAGATGTAGTCGACACGTCTCCAGTCCCCTGCCCAGACAAATTTTTCAGCATCTGTTCCAGGATATGAAGCAGTGGAATGACGTTATTCATCTCGTGGTCCTGGCGACTGACAAATAACGTTGCCTCCTCAAACGGCCTCAGCAAACAGCAAGTGTCACGCATGAGCTGCCACTGACTGATATCAAAGTTACACAGGGGAGTACTCCTGTCCACCTAGATCATCAAAAAATCGTTAATGACCATTCTCTGTTCATACAGGGGGTCCAACATGTGCAGGGTGGAATTACAAGGGTGGGAAAAATCGCATATCAGCGTGTTTGGGGGAGGGCCCTGCTGTGCTGCAACTCGAGGAGGGTGTGTCTGGTTTGTAGGAATGGATGCATGCACAGTTTTTTGGCCATTTTTAGAATGTTCTGAAATCGGTGGAAGACTTCAGGAACCTTTTTACAACCAGATTGAACACTTGCCCCGTGCAGGGGGCATGGACCATCCCTCCTTGGTGCAGCGCGGACACAACGTTACTCCCATTGTCCGTCACCATGGTTCCGATTTGCAGTTGGCTCGGAGAAAGCCACACATCGATTTCTTGCTGCATGACGTGGAGCAGTTCCTCCCCTGAGTGACTTCGTTCGCCAAGGCAAGCCAGGTATAGAACTGCGTGACACCCCCTGTCCCTACACATGTGGTATGATGGAGCAGTACTTGTGGGGCTGAGATGTGGGGGTGGTGGTGGTGGTGGAGGAGGAGGCGGACAAATTGGGCAGGAGCACATTTGACACGTGGAGGAGAAAGCGGCGTCTCCTGTCCAAGTTGTTGATGTGGCTGGGCAGGAAGCACATTCAACCAGTGGGCCGTAAAGGACATGTACTGACCCTGACCGTAGTTACAGCTCCACATGTCTGCGCTGCTGTACAGTACACCTTGAAAGAAACCAATAAGCTCAAGGACTGGCTCACCTTCTGTTCTACATATTTGTGAAGGGCTGGTACAGCCTTTTTAGAAAATAAATTATGGCTTGGAACTCTCCACCTCGGCTCGGCACAGGCCATTAGATCTCTGAACGGTGCAGAGTCCACCATTTGGAAAGGGAGGGACTGCGTACCAACAACTTGGACAGGGAGTACGGTCGCTTCTGCACCTTAGGATGGTTGGACTCATACTGTTGTCTCTTTGCAATCGGCTCGTTGAACGACTGCTGGCGCCATGAGTAGCGAGGAGCAGGAGCATGTGCACCGGGAGATGATGGCAAAGAGAGACAGCTCCCTTCTGCAGAGGTGGTTGAGCCTTGACTGGCTGAAATGGCATGCGTGCCACTGGCGCGCTGCTGCTGTTGCTGCGGCGGCAAAGGGTGGACCACCACATCGAGCCACGTTTCTCTCAGGCCACCGGATGGTGATGCTGCATGTGTTGACGCAGGGCCGTGGTGCCAATGTTAGCTCCCTGGCCACGCTTCACTTTCTGCCCACAGATTCTACATATACCCATGTTCAGCTCCTCCTGTGTCTTAGCAAAAAACTGCCACACCGCCAAGTAGCTGATTTTACCGTCAATACAACCGCCGCTGCCTCGCTGAGCCCCTGTGCCGCTACTTTCTTGGACCTGAGAAGTGAGTTTTCTACCCCGTAGCCGTTTGGCTCCCGACCTCGCACTGCTGCTACCCTGCTGACTCACGGCCATACTACCCACTTGCTGGCTGCACCGCTGCCTGACGCGCAAGCTGACGCCTGCTTCTACTAACGATGATGAAGCCCTCACTTCACCCGGCTCCCAAGTGCAGTCGGCTACATCATCATCGATTATTGTTGAATCTTCACTGCTGTCCTCCTCAACGGTCTTGGTATGCAGAGGCTGACCCCTCACAACATGACCTCCCATGCCACTCTCCACATCCATACTTTGCCGCCTACTGCATGAAGCAGGGGATATCAGCCCCATTTCTTCGCTGCCAAGTAGCTGCTGACTAACCTCAAATTGTTCATCCTCGCTGTATAGGGGCGCTGAGACTAGACCACATATTAGATCTCTGGCTGAGGGACCGGACAGGACAGAGGTGGGTTGAGGACAGGTGAGAGCCGCTGAGCTGTTTCCGGGCCATGCCAACTAAGGGTTGTGTCTGACGTTCCCACCGACTCTTGGCTGGGGTTGTCAGATGTCATCTGGGAGGAAGTGGATGACCTAGTAAACCAATCAAGAACCCTTGGGTTGCTGAACAACACACGGCCGCTAGATGACACCTGCAGTTGTGGCCTCACTGAGTGACCCCTGCTGCGACGTCCCCTTACTGTACTACAAACTGTGCCTGCTCCAGGAATGTTTGTGCCACTGCCACTCGCATGTGAAGAGCCTGCCACCTCTCTGTCTGATATACTGTTTGTTCAAAAATGTACAGACTCTGTTTAATGAAGATATCTGTATATGATAAATACACACCCTGTAGTTGACTCCAAATGAACCCACTAACAGGCTTGGGTAACCCTTGGATATAAATTGCGCTACAGAAATCACCAGGAAAAAATTAACTGATACGTGGCTTTTGAAAACGCTGTTTATTTTACTGACTACAAAAGCAGAAACACGTTTAAGTAACCCTTGGATATAAATTATGCTACAGAAATCACCAGGAAAAATTTACTCGTCTTTGGCGTTTAAAAACACCGTTTATTTTACTGAATATAAAAGCACAAACAGGCTTAAATAACCCTTGGATATAAATTATGCTACAGAAATCACCAGGAAACAAATAACTGGTATGTGGCTTGTAAAAATGCCATTTATTTTACTGAATAGAAAAGCACAAACAGCAGTGACCCCTCCCCCCCCCCAAATCGCTGTTAAAAACAAATTTCTTTTGTGTGAGATCTCTGCAGAAGCTGCAGCAGCGGCACAACAAGGGCAGTGTGAGCAGCCAGCGTCTCATCCGGACTTATATAGTGCGGTGACGTCACAGAATCCCGCCGGTCTCTGATTGGCTTCATCTCTTTACATGTCATTAAGGGTCCTCCTTTCTTCCTCCCAGACTTCTCTGCCCCGTGTCACACCATGTGCTTGTGGCCATTTTAGCAATTAAAAACACGCTTCGTTCCCGCGAATCACCCCAAACTTCGACTTCGTGCAGAATCGAAGTTTTCCTGAAATTCTAAACGAATTCCACTTCGTTAGAATCGCTTCGCCCATCTCTAATCTGCAGTTGATGCCACCATCAAAGTCTGTCTATTAATCTGCATTTAACAAAGTTGAAGAAAATCAATGTGGATTGTTTTAAATTACAATAGACTTCTACTGCTATTAGCAACATGTAAGCATCTATACACATTTAGATGCATTAAAAGATTTGTGACTGTATTGTATTGTAAATTATCTGTAGTAATATATTTCCCTAGAGTAACCATATCAACCAAAATTGGAAGCCATGTTGAACATTATTGGCTGCATGCAGGTAAACTCTTCACAGTCAGCTTCAGAGTCCCACTTCCTGGTTAGGCTGTGGGTGGCTCTACAGTAATGACTGGCATATCAGTTCTGCTCTTCCTAGCTGAGCCTTTTACAGTGACATGAGTGCAGTAACCTAATGTAAACAAGCAAGAGATAAATTCTCCTCTACATGAGTGCAGTAACCTAGTGAAACGTGTGTAAACAAGCAAGAGATAAAATCTCCTCTATCTCCTAAACAAAACAAAATCAAAACAGCAATGTGTGTAGTAATAGTCTTTATTTACCTTTGCCTAAATGTTAAAAGCTAATCTTTATGGTGAGAAACCCCCCCCCCCCAAAAAGGAGCGGTCTAGCGCAACATTTACTTTAAATTGCAGCTGCAAAAAAATAAAACAAGTGATACTTATCTGCTCACTCCTTTCCAGTCCAGGCCTGCCTCTGCTGCTGATTTTGATGGGACTTTCAATCTCTTCTGATTCTCTGCAGTGATAATGTCATTGCTGTAGCCGCTGATTGGCAGCGATCATGTTTCTGTCCCTGACATCAACATTTGGAAGTCAACACTCCAAAAACCATTTAAAAAAGTAAAACATGTTTCACCTGGTAACGACACTGAATATGAGATATAGTTCAGTATTTCAGTTACCCTCCCCAAAATGATTTTCTCAATAGCTTCAACTAAAGCTTTATATTTTCAGCCTTAATTGTTATAGCAAATGCGCATCCAAATAACACTGTGTCTGTTTATGAATGTTCTTTTAGCGCCCATTTTATTTCACTTGGTAAAGCAGCACTTTATGTATAAAGTTGTATAACCTAGGGACTGAAGCTTGTACCAATAGTCAGTCATTGTGCTTTTTAAAAGTCTTTTGGCCACGTCACCTGCCTGCACAGACACTTTCAAAATACCCATATTCCTTATTGATAATGATGATCAAGTGCCTTTGAGTGGATTTCACTCTGTGCATAGTTGTTCTCAACTATGTTTTGTTTCCAGTCAGGCAGCTAAGTACAGAGAGTTTGGCATCTATACATTTTTCTGTTCTGGTAATCCAATTTATTGCCAGTCTTCCTCTTTTTGTTGACCTTCTACCTTTCCAAACACAATGTCTTTCTCTAATAATCTTTTCCTTCACTAAATGTATCTAAAGTATGAGAGTCGTAGTCTTGTCATCTGGGCCTCCAAAGAAATTTCAGGTTTAATCTTTTCCATTACAAATTTGTTTGTTCTTCTAGTCATCCATGAAACATGTAGGTCTCTTTTCCAGCAACATAATTCAGAGGAATCAATTTTCTTCCTGTTTTGTTTTCATACTGTCCAACATTTACAACTATAATTCATACAAGTTGGATCTGTGCAGACACATCTCTTTATGGCTGTTCTTTTAAGAGAAATTCATCATCAGATCTCCTCGATGCTTGTCCTTTTGTACTCAATTATTGATACAAGTAGAATGAATCTGTTTACCACATCTATTTCTTCTCCACTAACTCCTTCACCTAAATGGATATACCAATATGTCCTGATTGCGAGTGATTTATCGCAATAAGACGTACCGGTCCATCCTGGAGAATGTGCAGGCTCACAAACGGAGATGTTACAGCTGTCTCCCTGCCGGGTCGGCAACATGTGGAGTTTGCTTTGCTCATCACCGATTAACTCCTTAGGCTATGTTCACATGAGGTAATTTTGCTGCGCATTTTGCTGCGTATTTGCACTCTGATACGGGCTAAATGCGCACCAAAATTACGTAATAGAGAACTATGGATTACGCCTCCTCTCCCCGCTCGTACAATACGAACGTATTGTACGCGCGGGGAGATAAGTGACATGTCAATTACTTGTGGCGAATACGCGCCGCGAGTAATAAATGTCAATGTGGCTGGCGGGCTTTCGGTCCCGCCGCGGGAGTATGCATGTATTAGCGTAAGCTCCCGAAACACACGATGTACTGCGGTGCATACTGTACGCGCCGCAGTACAACGTGTGAACATACCCTTATACGCAGAGATTTTTTAATTTTGAAAATTGCTAATTTTTGAAAATTTTCATGATATTTTGATATTTTTCACAAATAAACAAGGACTTTTTGGACCAAAATGTATTACTAACTTAAAGCACAATGTGTCACGAGAAAACAATCTCTGAATCACTTGGATAGATAAAGTGTCAAAAAGTTATTCTCACATAAAGTGACACATGTCAGATTTTCAAACCAGGGCTCTGTCAGGATGGTCAAAACTGGGTCTGGTGGTAAGGGGTTAATAAAGTCTGAAAATAATAGATTATTAGTTTGGTAGGCAGAACAAACTATGCTGGTTTTCTAATGTGTATTATATCAATGCGCCAGCACCAGCATGGAGATTAAACATAATCATCTACCTTTTATATTATTTGCTACTGTACATTTAACCTAATATATTTTGGGGCTGTATAATGAGGATTTGTAAAAAGTCACTACTATAGGGGAGTACGGACGTATTAGCGCGAGCTCCCAAACACACGATGTACTGCAGCCGTATGAACATACACTTAGCTGCTGCGGCCAAGGCAGCTAAGGGAAAGACAGAGGGAAGGGGCTCCCTCTGTCACCATCGGAGCTCCTGCGCCACAATAGCGCTCCGATGGCTTTCTTGACAGGCCCGAAAGTCTTTGTTAAGCTTATGGCGCTGTCTGTGAAGTCACCACCATGGTGACTGACAATTACCATGGTGATGACAGTTTATTCACACAAAACAGTACATGCTTGTACTGTTTTGTGTGATAACAGTGATCTACTGATTGCTGAAGTCAAGTTCCCAATGGGGACAAGTGAAAGTAGTATAAAAGTGGTATTATAAAAATAAAAAAGTGAAAAAACAAAAATGGAAAAACAAACACAAACAAAATTAATTAAAACACACACACACCACCCTTTTCTCATTACAATAAACTAATCACCCCAAAAAAGATCAAAAATAAATTAAGGATACATATTTGGTATTGTCACATCCGTAAAAACCGATGCAACTTGTTTTTTTCTTACAAATAAATTCCTTTGAAAAGTGTTAGAAACTGTCCAACCTTGCATATTTAGCCTAAGCCAGATAAATTTGTTTTTGTACTGGCATAACCCTTTCATGGTACAGCAGTATGAACAGAGCTACCTTTATGAATATCTATTATCAAACTAAAGTGATAAAGTGATAGACATAATAAAAATGTTTAAATTTGTTGGTCCTCACAACATAAGAGACTGAGTTTTACTATGGAACCCTCATGATTTCTGTGTATACCTCTCGGTAAGGGCTTGTTCACACGACGTTTTTGTGATCCGTTTTACGGATCCGCAAAACGGATCTAACAATTGTCAGTGTGATTAACATTGCTTTCAATGGCAAAAACGCATCAGTGTTCACACGAGTGATCGCCGATGCGTTTTTCGCGATGCGCTTTTCGGATCCGTTTTAAGAATTGACATGTCAATTCTTCTTGAGTTTTACGCAAGAGAAATCCCCATAGGAAATAATGGAGTGCGCTTTTGGCATCCCGAAAGTGGATCCAAAAGCGCAGCATACATTTGGGTGCGTTTTGGATCCTCTTGTGATGCCAAAAACGCATCCGTAAAACGCATTGGATTTAAATTAAATATAAAATTTGAATATTATGTTTGGGTTATATTTTGTATCATTTTAATGGGAGGGCTAATTTTTCTGATGCAATGTGCTATTGGAAAATGCCTTCATTCTACATGGGTAAAGGAGAGGAGGATAATGTCAGTCCCACAGCCCCCAGCATACCACCGGATGCACATGGACGTTGGGTCTCTGAGTTTAAAAACTATTGGTTGATTTGAAAAAAAAAGGGGGGCCGGCGGGTTCTAAAATCATAGGTGTATGTACAGTTGACTGACACTAGGTAAAAAAAGGGTTTTTTCTTCGTCATTGATAGGTTATATTATGATTGTAGTTTGATAGGTTGATTTAAATAAAGCATTGAAAAAAACGGATCCAAAAAACGGATCCGTAAAACGCATGCAAAACGCATCCGATACGCATCCAAAAAAGGATCAGCTGTTGCATTTTCTGGATCTGCTTTTTGGATGCAGTTTGCATCCAGTTTTCGCAAGTTAAAAACGGATCCGTAAAACGCATCCAAAACGGATCCAAAACGTCGTGTGAACAAGCCCTAAGAGTCCTTGTTTACAATGGAGTCAGGACAATAAATAATGTACATTGCCATCTACAGGGTAAGAGTTTCTTCTGTCAAATGGAGTTCAAAAAATATATCCAATCTATGCACTAATACAAGCAGTAGAATCTCCTAAATCTGCACATGCTCCAGGTGTGTTCAGCTGTAGCTTTGTACCCATGTATACAGTGAGTGGACAAGCAAGTACAGTTGTATGTGCAATAAACT